>PISX010004825.1:0-115526 GCA_004024625.1 Mellivora capensis | reverse complement strand
TTTTTTTTTTTTTTTTTTTTTTTTTTTTTTTTTTTTTTTTTTTTTTTTTTTTTTTTTTTTTTTTTTTTTTTTTTTTTTTTTTTTTTTTTTTTTTTTTTTTTTTTTTTTTTAAGATTTATCTATTTTTTAGAAAGAAAGAAAGAGCACACAAATGGAGGGTAGGGGCAGAGAGAGAATCTTAAGCAGACTCCTCACTGAGCATGGGGATGGATCTCATGACCCTGAGATCATGACCTGAGCCGAAGCCAAGAGTCAGACACTTAAATGAGTCACCCAGGTGCCCCTATTTTGGTAACCTTAAAAAATACTTAATAACTTAAGGGATTTGAGCATACAACTTTTCATGTTCATTTTTATTTAAACGTTGTTTATCTGAAGTTCCTGAAGGTGTGATTCAGGATTGTTTTTCTAACTTCAGAGCTGCATCTTCTGGTTTTTGAAGTAAAACTTTCTGATTCTGTTCCCTTCTCTCATTTTTATCTGGACCCTTTTTCCCCCTTCATCTCTCTTAAGCCTTTCTCACTAGATTTTAATTCTGTTTTTGGAGATTTTTTTATCTCAGAGGCTTTGGCTGGTTAGTTTGTGGAGTTCCTGGGGTCCAGACTGCATTCAGACTTACTGCACTCATAATTGAGTTGCACTAAACTCTTCCTGGTTGCAATGAGGTTCTCAGGTGGGTGCTTCCAGTGGATAATAGTTGGTTTCTGTCTTTTTAGTTCTGTAGTTGGGTTTAAATATGTTCTCATGTGATTTATTTTCTCTTTTCCTATCTGTTTTTTGTTGCCTTTCTCTCTTTTTTTCCCCTTTTGGATTAACTAGGTATTTTGGTAAAATTGGATTTTATCTCTTTTGTTGACTAATAAACTATAATTCTTTGTTTAATAATTGTTCCTTTAGGGCTTATAAAGTAAACTGTATCAAGACTTATATTAGTTCGTATTTGGTGTAAGAGTCTTAACAACAATTTACTTCTGTTTTTTTCCTTCTCTTTGTGCCATTGCTGTCATATAGTTTCCTTATACATGTTATAAATCTCACACTGTATTATTATTTCTCCTTTAAAGGGTGAGGTATTAGGAAAAGTTGTTTTTATTTACCCACGTACTCACTATTTTCAGTGTTCTTCCTTCCTTTATCTATAGGCAAGTTTCTATTATCCTTTTCCTTCCAGTTGAAAGACTTTTCCTTAATATTTCCTGTAATGGAGGTCTGTTGGTGATTTGTTAAATTTGGGTTTCATGTTTGAAAAGTCTTTTACTTTGCCTTATTTTTTTGCAAGGTATTTTTTTCTGGGTATAGAGTTCTAGGTTGACAGTTTTCATCTTTCAGTACTTTAAAAGATCCTGTTCTGCCATCTTGTTGCTTGCATTGTTTTTGATGAGAAGTTTGCTGCTGTTCTTATCATAGTTTCTTTTATGTATGTCCTTTTTCTGTAGCTGCTTTAAGACTTTCTCTTTATTACTAGTTTTAAGCAATGTGATTATGATGTACCTTGGTGTCTTTTCTTTTTTTTTTTTCCTTCTTGTGCTTATGTTTTATTGAAACTCTTGAATCTGTAGGTTTATAGTTTTCATGAAATTTGAAAAAGTTTAGGTCACTCTTCAAATAATTTTTTATGTTCTCCCATCCTGTACCTACCTTTTTTGGAATGGAGTTACTTGTATCTTGAAGTTGTCCCACAGCACACTAATCCTCTGTTTAATTTGTTCTGGTCCCCCCCCCCCTTTTGGACAGTTTTTATTGTATCTTCAGTTTCATCTTTTCTTTATAGTATCTAATTTGCTGTTAATTTCATCCAGTAATAGTGCGTTTTTCATAACTGGAATTTAAAAGTGTTTGGTTTTTTTTTTAATCTTCCATACCTTTACTTAACATTTTGCCTCTACCTTTTTGAGGGTATGTAATACAGTTACAATAACTTCTAATTGCTTTATCTTTTTCATTTCTGGGTTGCTTTGATTCTTTTCACTCCCCCTACCCATTTTTCTTTTTCTTTTTGCATACCTGGTAATTTTTTATTAGACACATTGCATTATGAATTTTACTTTTTGGGGTGCTGGATGTTCTTATACTCTTGTAAATACTCCTGAGCTTTGTTCTGGGGTGCAGTTAAGTTAGATGCTCTCAAGGTTTGCTTTTAAGTAACACCTTTAAATTTTCTGAGTTATGAAATTTTCCATCTGGTGGAATGTATGATCCTAAGGATTGCTCCCTTTGGCCTTTTCAGTTTATCCTCACTCCCCTGTCTCTGGCCTTGGGTTTTCTTCACATGCATTTGCATATCACTACTCAGCTGAAGACTCAGGAGGGTCTTTAGATCTTTAGGGCGTTTTATGTGTGTCCCTCTCTATCCTCTTTGGCACTAAGCCCTGTGAACTCTAGCCACCTTGGCATCTCTGGACTGCCAGCTTCATCTCAATTCGTGAAGACTGCCAGACTCCACCTGGTTCCACCCCCCTGCATTACTCTAAGGAAAGTGTCCAGGCAGAACAGCCTCAAAGGCTCACATTGTTTGTTTCCCATCTGTCAATGATTATTGTCCCGTGCTGCCTGGTGTGTAATGTCTGAAACTGTTTTTCATATATTTGGTTTTTAGTTGTTTTATGTAGGAGGGTAAATCCAGTCTGTGTCACTCTTTGTTTAAAGTGTAAGTCCATCACAGCTTTTTAAAGATTGTGCTTGATAACTCCACTATCTGAATCTCCTGAGAGTTCTGTTTTGTTGTTTCTCTTCTTGTTTTGGTTTTCAATCCTTTGGTAAGTTTCCTTGAATGCTGGAAATCATAGGAAGTGGATGAATAATTTGATGGTCTGTCTGGATGGTATTTTTTCTTCTTTGGGGTGGATTTACTTTTGTCCTTGGCAGTCATGGTAAGGATCGGCTCCCCATAATCTAATCAGGAATTTATCTCATTTGAGTGTTGTTGGTGTTCCGTGGGCTGGCTTACTGCGGGTCACACTTGCTCCATTATTAGGTCCTAACTGGAATCTTGGTGGTTTAGCAGGTCTTTCTCCTTGGTGTTTCCTGAGTTCCTGTGTTGTTTCACCAGTAGTGGAAGAGGGATTAAAACTTTGCTTAGCTCCTCAGCTTCTCTGCTTTCACCTCATCTACTTGCCTTTGCTGCTTGCTTTTGCTTCATATTTTGCCACAGGTAATGTGGGATCTATCCTGCCTACTACTTCTCTTTGGTTCTCTTCTAAGTTCTTTGTCTCTCATTTCTTGACTGCCTTTGTAGTTCTCCAGTGCTTTCAAATTCATTTTTGTGTTTTGTACTGTATTTTCATCTAGTTCTCTTTCTCTGAGGAGGATGATTGGTCAACAAAAAATTAATATCACAGGAAGCTGAAATTCAGATGCGTACAAATTTTTAAATTCTGCCTAAAGAATCCGCAAACAACTGTTATGTTTCTCTTATTCCATTGTATGGTGGCAGCATTGTAATTGCCTGCTTTTGAGGTACATCTGAAGCCCACAACAGCTACTCGTTCCAGGCCCTCATGCTCAGAAGCCGTCCAGTGAAAAGGGGCCTGGGTCTGGACTCCTTGGTAGTCTTTTTTTTTTTTTTTCTTTTTTCTTTTTTAATTTTCAAGACTGCATATATTTGTCTCTAGACGGTAGCCCTGGGCTGGCCTTTTCACTTTTCATAGTTGGGGGGAGCCTGTGACTTCTACTTTTGGGAATCTATCCAGACTCCCGATTGGGGAGATAACTCCAGTCGTAGACATCACGCTCTGGTGACAAGTGTATGCTGATTCACCACTGCCACGATCTGCCCTGGGCCTTTTCTCCTCACTCTTGAGCCTACAGTACAGCCGGCATGCTGGGTGACGTTTCTCGATAGATTTCTAGCCAAGGATATATGTGGTTCAGCAGGCTTGTTGCTGTATAGTTGTGGTGATGTGGATTTTGTGTCTCCGAGTCTTTGGCTCCTCTGAAAACATCCCTGAGAACTTGTGTGTATTCACTTGCACCTTGAAGGATATCAACTTTGCTGGGTTTCCTGCTATAGGGAAGAAATGGCACAAGTGTCTTCAATTTATCAAAACCAGGGTTGAGATTTTTTTGTCTGCTCACGCACTTACCACTGTTCCAGCACCAATTGGAGGTCCATCCTCCGTAGAAGAGTAGCCACCTGAGGGTAGCTGCTGGAGCTGGCAGATGGTGACCAGCTGGAGCAGCCTGTCCTCCAGTGCCTCGGCCTTCGGGGTGCCCAGAAGAGCAGGCACAGGTGCTGTGTCCCTGGCGGAGGGTGGTTGGTCTCCTCGTAGTTATTAAGTGATAATGGAATCAGGTGCCTTAGCTATAGGGCCACACATTCGTCTTTTCTACTTTGTGACATTTTCTGACCTTCTGAAGGCTTTAGTTGAGTTTGAGTTTAGTATGAGTCAGCTTTATTTATGTTTTTCCATGGAAGAGTGGTAGACCATGTGTCTCAAATTCTGGATCCCGTTCTGATTTTTTTTTTTTTTTAAGAGAGTATTACATTTAGCTCTTTTTCTAAGTGTTACTTTTGGTAAGTATCACTCCAGAGTCAAGCAGCTTTAAATATGTTATCAGTTTGTACAGCTGTCTGCTGTTTGGGTGACCCTGGTGTCTGCTTTGTGGAAGTTTAGGGTGGGAACAGGTAAACAGGGGAGGAAGGAAACTCAAGAGGAGGGAGGATGTCTGGAATAGGAATTTTGAGGCCATCACTAACTTACTGGAAATCACTTACATGTTACTCACTCATTTATTCTGAAACTTCTGATGTGGTAGGTTATGGGAAATAAGATTTTAGGAGTCTTGCAGGCTGTAGGAGAAGACTCCCATGAGAGGATAATTGTAAAACCATAATATAGGACAAAAAGCCTGACCTCTACTGTCTTTTCTTTAAGACGGTCTTAGCCAGCCTGGCTAAGGATCAGGGAAAGCATCCTAGAATAGCTGACTACTGAGTTAATGATATTAGCCAGGGGAAAGTGGAGTTAAGGACATCTCAGGAAGAGGGGACATGGAGAACCTAAAAAAGCATACAGTGGAGGTCTCCCTTTCACACAACCCCCCCATTATACCTCCCAGCATGTACACACGTATGCATTCACACCCAGGGTCAGGAGTTTCTTCTGCATTCCTCTGGAGTCCTTCTGTTCATATACAAATACAGATTCTTATTCCACACCTAATTTTTAATTCAAAAGAGAATATAGATTTCTGCACTGTGCTTTTTTTCTCATGTGATATTGTATTGTGGAGAGATTTCTAAATAAGGATAGAGACAGTTCTCCTGTAACCATACTATTTCTTTCACTGTAATTTAAGTAGTACAATAGTGATGGTCAGTCTGTGACAAACAGTGCTACAGATGGCTTTGCATCTCTCCTAATACATCTGTAGGTCAAAAGGGTATATGCCTTTATAATTTTGACATGTGACACTTGGCTTTTTTTTTTTTTTTTTTTAATAATGAAAATCAGAATCAACTTATCTAGTTCTGGCATTTTTATCATGATCCCGTTATTTTATAAATTAGGGTGAATTGTAGGAGTCTTTCTGTTTGTTCCTTTTTGTATCCTTAAGCCTAATACACTTATTAGATTTATTCCTAGGTATTTTACCTTCTGGTTCTTATTGTAAATAGGGTCTTCTCTTATTTTTTAATCTGACTATTATATATATACAAATTATTGTCTGCATGTAATTTTGTTTGTTCTTTGTTATGCTATAAATTTTTTTAATGTAACAGTTTTACTGAGATATAATCCACATATCCTACAGTTCACTCCAAGTGTACGGTTCACAGGGTTTTAGTGTACTCACAGAGTTGTGCCACCATTACCATAGTCACTTTGAAACATTTTTAGCACCCCAGAAGAAACCCTGTACTTACTCATTATCAGTCACTTCCCGTTTCCCTCCAATCCCCTAGCCCTAGGTAACCAGTAATTTATTTTCTACATTTATAGATTTGGCTCCTCTGAAGACTTTATGTACATGGAATCATACATGTGGTCTTTGTGCCTGCCTTCTTTCATTAGCATAATGTTCTCAGGATTCATCCATGTTGTAGCACATGTCAGTACCTCATTCCTTTTAGTGACTGAATAATAGTCCATGTGCGTCTCCTCTACTCTCAATACTCTATTATAATTTTACTCCACTTTGACCCAAGATGAGTGGGTTTTCCATACATCAAGCAATTCTCTGATACTGTCTCAATTGTGACAGTTACTGTCAGGTACCACAGGTTACAGGTTCAGTCCCAGGGGACTGTTCCACCGACTTCAGACAGTAGTCACAAATCCATGTGGTTACCTTGTGCTTCTGACTGAGGAGCTTTAAACCCAGAGGTTCTCAGAACCCTTTCCTTGGGTTTTATTGGCTGTATCAGCTCACAGAACCAGGAAAAGAGTTTACTTACCAAATTGCTGGTTTATTATAAAAACGCAGGAACAGTCAAATGGAAGAGATACATAGGGCGGGCTTTAGGGAACAGACAAGAAACTTCCATGATCTTTCTAGACCCCTCACCCTCCCCATACCTCCCTGTATTTTTCATCTTGGAAGTACAGAACTCCATAGTTGAGGGATTTCTTCAGAGGCTTCCCTAGGCATGGTTGATTAAATCTGGTGATTGATCTAATCTCCTACCCCTCTCCCCTCCCTGGTTTTTGGTGGGGGAGGGGGAGAAGGAGCTTGGTGGGTACTGAAACTTTCAACCTTCTTATCCTGATTGGCTTCCCTGGCAACCAGCCTCCATTCCAGGGGGCTTTAAAAAAGTCACCTCATTTAACCTTAAACTCTGGTTTCCTTGAAAGGGCACCTATGATAACAAAAGGCACTTTACTGCTTGATCACTTAGGAAATTCTTTTTTTTTTTTTTTTTTAAGATTTTATTTATTTATTTGACAGAGATTACAATTAGGCAGGGAGAGAGAGGAGGAAGCAGGCTCTCTGCGGAGCAGAGAGCCCGATGTGGGGCTCGATCCCGAGACCCTGGGATCATGACCTGAGCCGAAAGCAGAGGCTTTAACCCACTGAGCCACCCAAGCGCCCCCCACTTAGGAAATTCTAAGGGTTTCTCAGGAGCTCCATGCTGGAAACAGGTGAAGACCAAATGTGTGTGTGTGTGTGTGTGTGTATTTATTTTCTTTCTCTTTTCTTTTTTCTTCTCTTCTTTTCTTTCTTGGCTTTATTTATTTATGGGAGAGACAGAGTGTGTGGGCAAGTGGTGGGGGGCGGGGGGGAGAGGGACAAGAGGACTCCGTGTTGAGCAGGGAGCCCAACATGGAGCTCAGTCTGAGGACCTTGAGATCATGACCTGAGCTGAAACAAAGAGTCGGATGCTTAACTAACTGAGCCACCAAAGTGCCCCCCAAATACGTATTTGTTATAAAGTAGCACAGATTGTTTCTGCGTATAGGCTCTAAAGAATAATGCTACTCTGAACAGTTGTGTGTAAGTTTTTTATGTGGGCATTTTCATTTCTCTCAGGTAGATACTTAGGAGTGGAATTACTGTATCATATGGTAAATGCTTAACTTTTTGAGTAACTGCCAGACTGTTCTCCAAAGTTTCTGCATCATTCTACATTCTAAACTGGCCTTGTAGGAGGGTTCTAATTTCTGTACTCCTTGGCAACAATTGTTACATGTCTTTTTGATTTAGCCATCTTAGTGGGGGTAAAAGAAGTATTTCATTGTGGCTTTCATTAGCCTTTCCCTGATGGCTCACGAATCAGAGCATCCTTGCATGTGTTTATTGGCCATTTGCTTATCTTCCTTCGAGATGATATGAACTTAGGATAATGAAGATGTACGTAATGAGTGGATGGGGCAAGTGTAAAATGATCTATTTCTCTTTCGTTGTAGGGAATCAAGTTTAAAAGTGAAAAATGCAGTTAAAACTGTGAGGATTCTAACCTGTAATGTTTTTAAGATCTCTCTTAACCTTAGATCGGTATTAGAAAATCTTTTATAGCAAAAAAAAAAAAAAGTTTGAAGGTCTTATTGTTCCATCATTTTTTCACTTTTTTCTTTTTAAAATCACATTAAAGAATCACATATAGTTCAGCTCACTTTGAGTTGAACTCACTCTCCCGCTGTGTCTCTGTCAAATAAATAAAAATTTTTTTTAAAGATATTATTTATTTATTTGACAGAGATCACAAATAGGCAGAGAGGCAGGCAGAGAGAAAGAGGGAGAAGCAGGCTCCCTGCTGAGCAGAGAGCCCGATGCGGGGCTCGATCCCAGGACCCTGAGATCACGACCTGAGCCAAAGGCAGAGGCTTTAACCTACTGAGCCACCCAGGCGCCCCAATAAAATCTTTTTTTAAAAGTTAAAAAAAAAAAAAAGATAATTTTATTAACTGGGCACCTGGCTGGCTCAGTTGGTGGAACACGTGACTGTAGATCTTGGGGTTGTGAGTTCAAGCCCCATGTTGGGTGTGGAGATTACTTAAAAATAAAATCTTTACAAAAATCAAGTATTTTAGAAAAGTGTAAGAAGCATAACTGGTTAGTTAGTCACTGAGCTTTGCAACAAACATTTCCTTTTCCTCAGGTCAAACAGTTACTAAATGGGTAGAGCTACTTGGCGGTAGAGGACAGACTGCCGAGGGAGGTCCCCTGACAGGAGTTAGTGTTAGTTCCTGTGGTCATCGGCATCACACTGCAGCAGTCATTATATATCGAACCTGATAGGCTCACCTTTCTCTCGCTTTCTGTTTCGTAATACTTGCCTCGGTCTTTCCATTCTCAGGTTCTAGGCTTTTTACCTTCCGGCTAACCTTATTTTACTTAAGCTAGGTCTGTCTAATTTGAGTAAGCATTCTTTCATTGCATTTAAGACCAGAATTCCCACCAAAGTTTTAATGAGTGTACCTTTGCAGTTGGGTTTTCCTTCATGGATCAAAACTTCCATTTGTTGGGGTGCCTGGGTGGCTTAGTGGGTTAAGGTGCTGCCTTCGGCTCGGGTCATGATATCAGGAGCCTGGGATCGGGCCTCACATCAGGCGCTCTGCTCAGCAGGGAGCCTGCTCCCCCCTCTCGCCCTGCCTGCCTCTCTGCCTACTTTTGATTTCTTTCTCTGTCAAATAAATAAATAAAATCTTTAAAAAAAAAACAAAACACAACTTCCATTTGTTAACTCACATGCTTTGGTGTGAGTACCTCTCCTTCCCCATCAACTCTACAGTGTTTAAATGAACCACTATCGAGGATCTTCCAACTGTTCTCCTTTGTGCCCTTCCTGTAATTCATGTAACTTAATCAGGGCCCTTTTCTCCCTTGTAATCCAGTTTGCCATTCTCATAACACAGTCTTCTTCCTTTTCTTAAGTTGCAGTTTACCTAGCTACAATGAGCCTGAAATCCTGGTCTTTAACTGCATCAGGAGTGTGAGAGCCGATACATTATTATGAACCCCTAGCCACAACATTTTCATCAGCTGATCAATACATAAGCTTGTGTTAAGTGTTTGTTTTTTTTATTTTTAAGATTTTATTTATTTGTCAGAACGAGCGAGCACAAGCAGGGGGAACAACAGGTGGAGGTGGAAGCAGGCTCCCTGCTGAGCAAGGAGCCCCATGTAGGACTCAATCCCAGGACTCTGGGATCATGACCTGAGCCAAAGGCAGACATTTAACTGACTGAGCCACCCAGGCGTCCCTTGTGTTAGGTTTAAAGATAGCTTATTGGGGCGCCTGGGTGGCTCAGTTGGTTAAGCATCTGCCTTCGCCTCAGGTCATGATCCCAGGGGTCCTGGGATCGAGCCCCACATCAGACTCGATATGGGAAGTCTGTTTCTCCCTCTGACCTCTCCCCTCTCATGCTCCCTCTCTTCCTCTCAAATAAATAAGATAAAATAAATCTTAAAAAAATTTAAAAAAATTTTTAAAAAAAGATAGCTTATTTAATGTCTGCCATCAACTCTTTAACCTTGAACACGTGGACACTGTGACTGATGCCTGAATGAAGCTTACCCAGAACACTGGGTACATCACTGCCTTGCACTTAGCATTTCAGCATCATGCTTGGGGGCCATTTAAGACCCCCAAATCAGCCACAGAAAGCACAAGTATGCAAAAACTGTGGCACTAAATAGACAGCAAAAAAGGCACGTGTTCACATTATGAAAGGTGGAGTGACAGGCCTGAGTGTTGCCTTGTTGGACCCCATCTGGGAACTGTTCTGGGTGACTGTTGTTTTTGCTACTCTGCATGTTTGTGAATCAGTAACAGAGCTTTTGCAAAGGTTTACAAGTAAACTTGGAGGGAGTAGAATTCACAAATACAGAGTCTGGGAATAATGGAAATCAGCTATAATTGCTGTTTCTTCTAAAATGTCACTTTTAGAATTTCAAGATTTTTTTCTTGTTTTTTTCTTAATCTGCATATGTGGAGGTAATAATTTTGGTTTCTTCATAAGTATGTTAATTACACCTGGTCCATTTAGTGTTTGATAACTGCCCTTCTGATTTCAGGGAACACTTACTTAGATTCCCCCTATCTCCTGGTATTTAACAGTAAAGGATTCTGGATACTTTAGGATGGAACTACTTCTGAAAACACACCTTAATTTAAAGTCAGGATAATCCCAGCATTTCTCAACTCACAAAGCTGCTTAAAATTGAATACAAATTTTTGAGTGCATATAAAAATGTACAGTTCTTTGGAGAAGTAAATAGATAACCTCAGAATTTCAGAAGGTGACTGTCTTTTGTTCATTGACCTCTCTCGAAAATTAGAGACCTTAATTTCTTGTATTATTTAGTTCCAAGTTCCATCAGTAGACATTGGTCTAATTGAGGAATTGTGATGGGGCAAGGGATATTCACATTTAAACTTTAAGTAGCTGTTACAGGATTGGTTTCAAAATACAGTGGTAGTTTTCCCATAATGAATGAGTGTATCTATTAACCCTCTTAGCCTTGTGGATACTGGATACTAATTTTATTTTATTGTTTGCCTAATAGAAATGAATATTTTATTGTTTAAATTTGCATATGTTTTATTACTGAAATAATTTTTTAAAAATAACGGACCCTTTGACCCTTTGTTTATTCTTGAATAATTTACTTGTTCTTATCTGTTGTTCATTTTCCTATTTTTGTTTTACTTTTTGTTTTATTTTTCATTGTGGAACTCACATAAAAAATCCTGAGCATAGGGACTTTGTATTTACCATTCTGTCCCCACACCAGTCCCTGAAAGTTGACTGAATACATGAGTGTTCTCTCTCTGACTGCCATACATGTTGGCATCTCCACATTGTAGAGGTTTTGAATTTAAATTAATTCAAACCTGACACAGTTTTCATTTTTGGATTCTAGGGTTTGAGTTACGTTTAGAAATATTGCCTTCGATTACTTTTCTGTTTTTTCGGCATTTAGAAATTTATTTGTTTTACTTTTCTGTATATGGTCAAGATCTGAGTCTTCTGTCTCCCTTCAACCATGTTTGATTAATATCTTTATACATGACTCTTATTCTTGATTCCACCCCCCGCTTCCTTCTTTACAGACTTCTTTGTTTCCTTTCTGGTTACCTTCTTGATTGAGAATTTTGTATCTTTCCTATTAAGTTCAAGTATAAAAACATATAAAAATGAATTTCTCAAAGTGGTGTCTTGAGGATGAAACATATGCAAAACATGCACTCAGTAGTTCGTGATGTTTTAAGTATTTATACTGAATATTAGCTGTGTTCTTTAGTTTTATGAACTGAAAAGTAAATTTGTTTTACAAATAGGCTATGCTATATTTTCTAATTATTGCACAGTAAGGACAGACACTTTCTCAGATCAAGGTAAGATTTTATTACGCAGCTGTATTGAGGTATAGTTGACATGTAATGATTAGTATGTATGCAAAGTGAATGATGTGATGCTGTATTTGGATCTGTGTGTACATCTTTGAAACCATCACAATATTCAAGGAACATACCCATCATTTCCCAGATTTGTAATTCCCTTTCCCTACCTCCTTCATTTCTCCATCCCCTTCCCCAATCCTGGGATTGGGGATTGTTCTGCTTTTTTAAACCATAGGATTGGTTTACATTTTGTAGAATTTTTTTTTTAAAGATTTTATTTATTTATTTGACAGAGAGATCACAGTAGACAGAGAGGCAGTCAGAGAGAGAGAGGGAAGCAGGCTCCCTGCTGAGCAGAGAGCCTGATGTGGGGCTTGATTCCAGGACCCTGAGATCATGACCTGAGCTGAAGGCAGCGGCTTAACCCACTGAGCCACCTAGGCGCCCATTTTGTAGAATTTTTATATAAAGGAAGTGATACAGTATGTCTCCCCCACCCCTTTTTGGTCTAACTTATCTACTTATTTTGATATTCATTCATGCAGTTAGGTTTTTAATAGTTCATTCTTTTTATTACTATTCCATTATTTGGATATGTCAGCATTTGTTTATCCATTTACTTGTTGTTGAACATATTTGGATGATTTCTAGTATTTGGCTATTACAAATAAAGCTACATTTATGTACAATTCTTTGTAGTGTGTGAAACTCTTACTTCTCTGAGACAAATACCGAAGAATGAAACTGATCATAAGGAAGTTAAGTTTAACTTTTTAATTAAAAAACTCAAACTGTTTTTACAAAGACGTTTTCTCATTTACATTTGTACTAGATATCTTTGATCCATATCCTCACCAACACTTGGCAAGGCAAGTCTTTTTAATTTTAGCCATTCTTCTGGGTGTGTAATAATACCTAATTGTAGTTTCATTTTTTATTATTATTTTTTAATCTAATTGTGGTTTTAATTTGCATTTCCCTAATGATGCTGATGTTGAACATTTTTTTTCATGTGATTATTTGCCATCTGTATGTCATCTTTGGTAAAGTGTCTGTTCAAATGTTTTAGCTGTTTTGAAAATTGGGTTGTGGGCGCCTAGGTGGCCCAGTTGGTTAAGCATCTGCCTTTAGCTCAGGTCCTAATCCAGAGGTCTTGGAATCTGGGCTCCCTGCTCAGCAGGGAGTCTGCTTCTCCCTCTCTCTCTGCCTCTTCTTGTGCTCTCTCTCTCTCTGACGTTCTCTCTCTCTCAAATAAAACCTTAAAAAAAAGAAAATTGGGTTGTTTTCTTACTGAGTTTTGAGAGTTCTTACATATAAGTCCTAAAATCAGGTAGCATTAGTCTTTCAGCTTTGTTCTTTTTCAGAGTTGTTTTGAATTTTGTAAGGCCTCTGAATTTCCACGTGAATTTTAGAATCAACTTGCCAGTTTCAGACATGGTGGCATTGTGATTGTGACCATGTTACTTTCTGTAAACCAATTTGGGGAGATACAATATCTTAATGATATTGAATCTTTTGATCTATGAAGCTTGTATACCTCTCTACTTATTTAGGACTTCTTTGATTTCTTTCAGGGTGTTTTGTAGTGTTTAGTACACAGGTCCTGCACATTTGGGAGGGGTTAGATTTTTCATAATTTTCGTTCTATTGTAAATGTTATTTTAAATATGTTTCTGGTTGTGTTGCTATATATAAAAATACAGTAGATATTTTGTATATTGATATTTTGTTCTACAGCCTTGCTAAACTCACTTATTTAGTAGTATTTTTGTAGATTCTTAGGCTTTTACACAGATGATTGTGCCATTTGCAGATAAACATAACTTGACTTCTGTCTTTCTACTTTTAAATTTTTCTTGTCTTACTGCATTGGCTAAAACTTACAGCATAATTTTGAACGGGAGTGATGAAAGTGGACAGACCTTGATTTGTTTCTGTTCGTAGGAGGAAAGCATTCATTCCCTTGCCACTAACTTTATTGATGCCCGTTGTCAAGATTGAAGAAGATTTTTCTATTCTTAGCTTATTGAGAAAGCTTTTTAAAAAAATTTAATTCGTGATTTGATTTAAATGCTGATTTTAAATGTTGATTTTGTCAGATTCTTCTCTATATCTACATAGATGATTTTTTTTTTCTAAGAAAAGTTTTTGAATCATTTTTCCCCCAAATGTTTAACAAACCTTGGACTTCTTGGCACAAATCTTACTTGGTCATTATCCTATTAATATATTGCTGGATTTGATTTGTTAAAATTTTGTTAACATTTGCATTTATGTTCATGAGGGATTTGAGTTGTAGTTTTTGGTTTTTTTTTTTTGCACTAGTTTTATTTCATTTTGGTATCAGAGTGATGTTGGCCTCATGGAGTGAATTGGAAAGTATCTTTTTGTTTTCAGTTTTCTGGATCAATCTGTAGAATTGTTATTAGTTCTTCCTTAAATGTTTGGTTGCATTCACCAGTGAACCTCTCTGGTTCTCGAATCTTGTTTGTGGGAAGGTTTTTATCAAATACATTTGTAATGGTGTGCTACCATCACTACCATCCATCCCCATAGCTCTTTTCATCTTGTAACTTGCCTTCATTTTTGAAAGATGTTTTTGCTTAGTTGCTAGGTTCATAGGATTTGTTTTCTTTCAGTACATTAAAGATTTTGCTCTTCTGTCTTCTCTCTCGCACTGTTTACAAGTAGAAGTCTGCAGATATTTTATCTTTGTTTCTCTGTGTGATTATTTTTCCTCTGACAGCTGTTAAGATTTTATCATTTGTTTTAAGCCAGTGATAATGTGCCTTCCTGTAGTTTTCTTTCTTGTTCTTCATGGATTTTTCATGTACTTGGGGTTCATTGAGCTTTTTGTGTCTGGGTTTATAGTTTTCATCAGAAGGGGAAAATTTTCTGCCTCGCTTCATCTTTTTTTTCTTTTTCTTTTTGGTAGTGGCTTGAGATATAATTTACGTAATTCACCCACTGAAAATGCACATTCATTGGTTTTGTATATCCACAGAGTTGTGTACCCATGATCACAATCCATTTGACATTTTCATTGTCCCCAAAAGAAACCCTGCACACGTTAGCAGCCATTCCCCATTTCATCTCAACTAGCCAGCCCTTGGTAAGCATTAATCTTTTTTTCTGTTTCAGTGGATTTGTTACTATCCTGGATTTCAGATAAATGGAATCCTATAATATGTGGTCACCAGCTTTTTCCATTTAGCAAAAAATGTTTTTAAGATTTATACATGTTTTAGCATGTATTAATATTTCATATATTATTGTATGAATATGCCACAATTTATTTATCCATTAATTGTTGATGGACATTTGAATTGTTTCTGCTTTTTGACTCAACTTAAGAATAATTCTGCTGTGGGGGTGCCTGGGTGGCTTTGTTGGTTAAGCATCTGCCTTCAGCTCAGGTTATGATCCCAGGGTCCTGGGCTCAAGTCCTTCATTGGGCTCCATGCTCAGCAGGGAGCCTGTTTCTTCCTCTGCTTGCTGCTCCCCCTACTTGTGCTCATTCACTCTATCAAGTGAATACATTTTTTAAAATTCTTTTTAAAAAAGTAATTCTGCTTTGTAATACTCAGGTGTCAGTCTTTGTGTGAAATCATGTTTTCCTTTCTTTTGGGTATATACATAGGAATGAATTGCTGGCTCATGTGGTAACTTGCATTTAACCTTTTTGAGGAGCTGCCATATGATATTCCAAAGTGGCTTCATTACTTTATATTTCCACCAGCAGTGTATGAAGGTTCCAGTTTCTCTGCTCCTTGCTAATACTTGTTATCCATCTATGTCTTTTTTGGTACAGTTATCTTAGTGTGTATGAAGTAGTGAATCATTGTTCTTTTTGATTTCCTTTCCCCGATGGCTGGTGATATTGAGTGTTTTCTCATGTGCTTGTTGGTCACTTGTATATCTTTGGAGAAGTACTTGTTTATTATTTGCCCACTTTTAAATGGAATTATTTGTCTTTTCTTAATGAATTATACCAGTTCTTTATATATTCTGGGTACAAATGTCTTAATTTATGATTTTCATATATTTTCTCCTGTGGGTTGTATTTTTACTTTGTTGATGGTGTTCTTTGAGGCACAAAAGGTTTTAATTTTGGTGAAGTACAATTTAACATATTTTTTTGTTGCTTGTGCTGTTTATTGTCATATCTAACAAACCATTGTGTAATCTCAGGTCATGAAGATTAATGCCTTGGTTTTCTTCCGAGAGTTTTTGAGTTAATTTTTGTATATGGTGTGAGGTAAGGGTTTAACTTTATTCTTTTGCATGTGGATATGTAGTTGTCTTTTGGATTTATTTCTAAGGATTTTTTTTTTTTTCTGTCCCCAACTCATACCTTTTTTAGGGACTCCAATTACAAATATATTAGGCTATTTAAAATTATTGTCCAAGAGTTCATGGCTGTGAATTTTCTCAGTATTTTTCTCTTTTTGTTTCATTTTGGGTAATTTTATTGCTATATCTTCATTTTAGACATGGTGTTCAACTTTAGAAGTTTAGTTTGGGTGTCTGTCTGATCTAATATCTCTGCTTAAGTTTAGTCTTCTAGTTTCTGACCATGTAGAATACAGTTACAGTAGCTTCTAATAACTGCTAATTTTATCATCACCTCTTCTGGACTGGTTTTGGTTAATTTTTTTTCCTTTCTTCATTATGGCTGTTATTTTCCTCCTTTGCATGCCTGGTGATTTTTTATTGGGTGCGAGGTATTGTGAATTTTGCCTTGTTGGGTGATGGCATATTTTTGTATTCCTATAACATGTATTAAGCTTTGTTTTGGGATATGGTTAGAAACAGTTTAATTCTTTTGAGGCTTGCTCTTTAACTTTCTTAGGTGAGACCAGAATGGTCTTTAGTCCGGGGCTGATTTTCTAAGTCTGGCACCTTTTGAATTATGAGATCTTTCCCCTTTGGTATTTGGGAACACCAGCTAGCCTTAGTTCTGTGTATACCTGAGGATTGTTGTTTCTGCTCCTTTTGGGTGTTCCTCTGGCCCAGGCAATTTCTCACATTTTTATACTGATCAATACGCAGCTGAAAACTTGTGGGGGACCTTTTTCCCATGTCCAGACTTCTTTGTTCATCTCTCTCCTGTCTGGTACTCTGCCTCTGTAAATTCTAGTCATCTTGGCTTCCCTGTCTCCAGAACTTAGGCAAGATCACTGTGCTGCCCCTGGGATCCCCTCCCTGTGCTGCTGTCCACAAGCTGAGACAATTGTAGGGCTTGCCTTCTTTGTGGTCCTTCAGGGGTCATTCTTCTGCATTGGTTGAGATCTGATGTCTGAAATTTGTTGATTCACTTATATTGTCCGGTATGATAGTTGTCCAGGTAGGATAGTATATTTGGTTCCTGTTACTCCATCTTGATTAGAACTCTCAAGATTGCTTTTTCAGCCAATAGAAAATCAGTTCGTAAAGACTAGTGTATTTTAGTTACGATTGTTTGTTTCATTCTGTCTCAAACTAGGTCCTGGCATTAAAGAGATAGGGGGAAAGTTCTTAGTTCTTAAATGAATTGTAGAAATGGTTGTCATCTTATCAGTATGTACCAAAGTACTGATTTCATGTTGCATTGAAATTAATTATTCTTTTCTTAGTTACTGAATCGTGTGTCTGCTACTGTTTGAGATATATATGATTTCATATCTGTAATGTGTCTGGGCAAGTATTTTTACTTGTAATTTTCAGTACAGCTTTTTTTTAGTTACATGATTCTTGATGCAATTACCATTTGGGTACACTGGTCTTAAAACTTTGCTAAGCTGAGAATATTGTTTATCTTTTGTTTTCAGGCAGAATTCTTGTTTTCTAGAGTATAGATAGGAACAGCTTCTGAGATATTGGGTCTGATTTTTTTGGCATAATTTTAAAGATTTATTTTTTTTAATTTATTTATTTATCAGAGAGAGAGGGAGAGAGAGAGAGAGAGAGAGACAGCACAGGCAGACAGAGTGGCAGGCAGAGGCAGAGGGAGAAGCAGGCTCCCTGCCGAGCAAGGAGCCCGATGTGGGACTCGATCCCAGGACGCTGGGATCATGACCTGAGCCGAAGGCAGCCGCTTAACCAACTGAGCCACCCAGGCGTCCCTGGCATAATTTTAAATTAATCATGGTAAAATACTGGGTTTATCAGTATAAATTATTTGTACTGTTTCTTTAATGTCATAGGTAAGGCAGCTTTAAAGGATAAAGTCTAAACTGTTGTGCTCTTAAAAATGGTGATGCAATCTAAACGTTGAGGTTTTTTTAAGTTTGCTAAGGAGAGTTTATAACCTAATCGTAGCAGTGCATTGTCCTAGAATAGGTAGGCTTTCTCCTGTTAAACCCTTCTTCACAATTTTTTTGTATAATAAATTATTACTCACTGGAACATTAAATGTTACTTACTCCAGGGACCATAATGTAGGGAATGCTATATAATCCTTTCCCATTTGTTTCTTCTCTTATAGGAAAAGTAAGAAGCTTAAGCTCATCGTTGTGGTCACTAACTCACTTGACAGCTTTGCATCTGAGTGACAATTCCTTGTCCCGCATTCCTTCAGACATTGCCAAGCTTCACAATCTGGTGTATCTGGACCTGTCCTCTAATAAAATCCGGAGTTTACCGGCAGAACTCGGAAACATGGTATCACTCAGGTGTGCAGATTCGACTTGCTATATGACTTTTTACCCTTTAAGAACAAAATAGAGCATTTATTTTGCCAGGAAACAGCACTACCAATTAAATGGTATTTGAACAAAAAGCAAACATAACTATATCCTCTATGTAAAGTTTTCTAGGAAAATTGAAATGTCAGCCAACAAATAAATCCAGTAGATTCCTTGCCTAAAATTTGTTTTATTGCTATATTTTGTGTAATATATTTTATTCTTAAGATATTTGGACAAAGTAGGGGTCAGCAAATAGAAGGCGGTTTTATTATCCCACATATGCACTCACCTGTGACAGATGGTTGTGGTGCTTTTCCCTCTTAACATTCTGGGGCACCGTACCATGGCTGACATGGCGTCCTGGAAACCACTGCAAATGAGGGAAACCTTTTTGGCCATTCCTGGGCTTGTATGTGTGATAGTAATAAAGCCTGGACTTGAAAGAAGCTAGAATTAGTCATTGGATTTGGGGGACTATAGTGTGGAGTATAGGTGGTAGATAGGCCATGGAGTCACACAGTTCAATTTAGAATCCTGACTTTGCCATTTATAGGTTGTATGATTTTGGGCAAGCTCCTTAACCTTGCTGAGCAGTTTTGTCTTGTATACAGTTGCTGTATAATAGTTACCGAGCCAGGGCTGAGATTAGATATATCTGAAATAATGAGTAAGAAACTGTTAGCCTCCTGTCTGACACATATTTAATAAATGGTAATTGCTATTTATTTTATTATCTCTGTTTTGTAGGATAGATGGAACCTACCCAAATTGAATGTAAAGCTAATTTCCAGTTATTATGTTAATCCTAATGGAAAATCTTGCCCCATTTCATATTACTTGCCTTTTCTCTTATTCCACTGGCTTTTTTGCTGTCTTCTACCATTTGCTGTGTGGTAAAAAGGAATAAGACCTTGTGAGAGTTTCTTTATTGCTCCTTGTTTTTGACATTGTTTTGGGCTTAATTACTAAGTGTATACTATGACCATTTTTAATCTCCTTAAAAGACCTCCTTTCCCATGTCATATATGTGGAAATAAATAGGAACAAATTATTTAGAACTAGTTGTTCTGGTTCGGTTTATGGCCTCACCATTTATCGACCTCTGGTTCACTAAGTAATAACCAAGGTTCATTTAAATTCCAAGAACTAGGGGTTACAGAAGTAGTGCTTATTCACATTTAAAAATTGACAAATAAAAGTTATTGGAGAAAATTGTGTCTCACTGTTGGGTCTTTTTTTTCCTACTGAAGATTCAGTCCTTTGATAGTTATAGTTATCTGTACCAAAAAAAGTCATTAAAATAATCATTGGCAGTTAATATAGCTGCCATTATTTCTAAATTGAAATTTTATTTAGTTTGGAGAAGTATTAACAATAGACTTAGTTTTGTAGCTGTCATAAGCTGTTTTCAGTTGGTGCTACGTGCACATTTTAATTTCCTTTAACAATTCATGTGTTTGTTTATCATTTCCACTTTCTTAAAACCATGTGGTAGACTCCATGTGTGCTGGGTCAGTGCTGTTCCCGGGGTGGTGTGTGGACTGTGCAGTTGCAGATGCTGTTGTCGGCCTACAGTGACATATGCAACATGTCAGAGTAGTTTTATATCTTTTGAATTTAGTGCTGTTTAAAAATTAGGGCTTGTGTCTTGTTGGTCTGATTTTTTTTTTCTCATCTCATTTTTCTAATAATTCTTTTTTTCATTGTGTTTTAAAAAGGTATTGGTCTGTGGTAGTTTGGGATTATTTTGTTTTTTGTTTTTTACCATCTATTGTTTGTGAAGCACTGTACTAGACATTGGAATATGCAATACAGTTTTTTCATTATTACAAGATTATATTCTTAGAAACCATATTGCTGATTTTAGCTATGAGTTAAAAGGTAATATATCTTCTGACATGGAATTTTTATGTCCACAGGGAACTCCATTTAAATAACAACCTGTTACGAGTTCTACCTTTTGAGTTGGGAAAACTGTTTCAGTTGCAGACTTTAGGCCTGAAAGGTATGACTTCTGTATTTGTGTTTCTTGGGGGGTTTGTACGTATGTCTTTGAATCTAGAGAAGCCATAATAGGGAATTCTTTTGCCAGGGGTTTGCAAGCTCACTCCTCCCCAAACTTCATCGGTTCCTTAGATATACCCCAGTGGTTTTCTTTCTTGTCCACCTGTAGACTGTTAATCTTTGTATTCTTTTTCACTCCTAGCCCAGCTTTGCTTTCTATCATTTGTTTCGATCAGATCTGTCTTCTGATGATGCATTCCTGAAGTCAGACTTTATTTCATCATACTATAAACAGCTTTTTTCCCCGTTGTATTCAAACCTCAAAAAATGGAGACTTACAAAGTGCAGAAATCAATGAGTAAAAAAATTTTGAGCCCTTTGGACCTGCTAGTAACAATCAGTTTTTGATCATTTTTTTAAGACTGTAGTTTTTTTTTTTTTTTTTTTAAGATTTTATTTACTTATTTGTCAGAGAGAGAGAGAGAGCGAGCACAGGCAGACAAAGTGGCCGGCAGAGGCAGAGGGAGAAGCAGGCTCCCTGACAGCAAGGAGCCCGATGTGGGACTCGATCCCAGGACGCCGGGATCACGACCTGAGCCGACTCAACCACCTGAGCCACCCAGGCATCCCCCTAAGACTGTAGTTTTATGAGGACTTCATTACTCCATTAGAATTTGAGGGCATAATTGATCCATTGAGAACTATTGGGAAATATGTTTTTTAAATCAGCAAGATTAAAAGTCTCATTTAATAAAATGTCATTACCTGTTTTTTTTTTTTTTTAAGATTTTATTTATTTATTTGACAGAGATTACAAGTAGGCAGAGAGGCAGGCAGAGAGAGAGGGGGAAGCAGGCTCTCCACTGAGCAGAGAGCCTGGTGCGGGGCTTGATCCCAGGACGTTGGGATTATGACCTGAGCCGAAGGCAGAGGCTTTAACCCACTGAGCCACCCAGGCGCCCTCATTACCTATTTTTTTAATCACATTAAGTGATTCTTTGCCAATCTTGTATCCATCTTACCCTATAGTCAGTTCCTAAAAAACAGTCACATAATGAAGTCTTCAAGAATTGTACTCTTTATTTCTTAAGTATATGTAGGTAGTGGGGCACCTGGGTGGCTCAGTGGGTAAGCCTTTGCCTTCCGTGCAGGTCATGATCTCAGAGTCCTGGGTGACCCCTGCATCAGGCTCCCTGCTCATTGGGGAGCCTGCTTCCCTCTCACTCTCTGCCTACTTGTGATCTCTGTCTGTCAAATAAATAAATAAACTCTTAAAAAAAAAAAGACATTTAAAAAAAAGAATATGTAGGTAGTAAAATTGGGTTTTTATTCCTATGAATCCATTTCATATTATAAAGGAAACAGTAATTTCACAAAAACAAATGAAATGGAAAGACATAAATAATACCTCTACAGATGTGTGTAAAACCATATTCAACAAGTATCAGCTTTATAAATGGCTCTTTGGAAAGTGTTTTTCTGTGTGGGCTGGACTTGGCTGAGGCTTCTTAAAATAGACGTCTGTAGATCTATCTTCCAATGGTGAGCGTACTTTTGACATTTTCTTGTTTTAACTTTGGAAAAACAAAAATGTAAAACGTAGCAACGTGTATCTGTATCCTGACAATAAGAATTAACAATAGTGTGTCACTTTTGTGTCCGTTTTCTACTGCAAAAGAAACAGGACATTACAGAGTATGAAAACCCTCTTCTTCTTCAGGTCCCTTTCTCATCCCAGAGGCAGCTACTATTTTTATGTCCTTTTAGTAGTTTCAGGTTTTATAATCTTGCATTATTTATTTTACAAACCTTTGACTCTATTCATTTCTCTAAGGATTCACAAACTTTATTTGAAGTGAGGGTCATCAGTCATAGATTTTCACATTGAGTTAATATGTATGAAAGCCTTTGAAGTATTGGGGAGGGGTAGGACAGTCTTTGAGGCACCTTAGTTTTTGAGGCTCCCTTGATCTTCCATTTCAGAAAAATCCTCTCATGTTTGACATCTAGGTTTCATGCTTCTTTCTCAGATGGATAGTTTCACTGATTGTACCTTTTTTTGGACAAATCCTCTTTATTTTTTTGAGCTTGCCCCAGCTCAGTTGTTAACTTCAGACAACCACTGATATGTTTTCCATTTCTATAGTTTTGTTATTTCAAGAATATTGTATAAGTAGAATCATGCTATATGTGACCTTCTGAGATTGGTTTTTTCCCACTCAGGTTAATTCTTTGGTGATTCACACAGGCTTTTGCATGTTTGCTCCTTTATATTAATGAGCAGTGTTCTGTGGTATGGACATGTCATGGTTTGTTTAACTGGTTACCTGTTGAAGAACATCTGGCTGGTTTCCAGTATTTGGCTAATATGGATGAAGCAGCTATGAGCCGTGTACAGGTTATTATGTGAACATAAGTGTTCATTTCTTTAGAAGAAGTGCTTAGGAATGCAACTGGCTCAGTCACACGTTAGTGTCATGTTTAGTTTTTTAGGAATTGGCCAAACTGTTTTCCAGGGTGGCTGTACTGTCTAACATTTTCACCAGTGATAAGTGAGTGATCCAGTTACTCAGAATTCTCACCAGCTTGGTGTTGTCACTGTTGTTTCTTTAGCCTTTCTGATAGATGTGTATTGATATCATTGTGGTTTTATTTGCATTTCCGTTAGCAAAAGGTATCACACATCTTTGCATGTGCTTTTGGGTCATCTGTATGTCATCATCTGTGGCATAGTTTTCTGTCTTTGTTATATTCTATCTAATTGGACTGTTGGTTTTGGGAGTCTGTAATATATTCTAGATACTAGGCCTTTGTCAAATATGTGATTTGCAAATATTGTTTTCCCAGTATGGAGTCTTCTTATCCACTTAACACACCCAGTTCCAGTGCTGGGGGGCTTTCCCCCACACCAGCAAGCCATTCTAGGACACCAGCTAGAGGTCCTATAATTCAGGTAAATTCTGACACTACCTTCCCAAGGATAGCATCAGATTCCACGGGTAAAAGGGTTCAGTCTTACATGATGGCTCCTTGCCTGTGCTTCTGACCAAGGTTCCCACAAACCCCTTCTTGCATTCAATTAATTTGTTGGAGTGGCTCACAGTAATCAGGAAACCTGTTTACTCACAGGATTCCCAGTTTATTATAAAAGGATAGAACTCAGGAACAGCCAGATGGAAGAGATGCATAAGGCAAGGTATGGGGAGAGGGCGCAGAGCTACCATTCTCTCCAGGTACGCCATTGTCCCCGAATCTCCATGTGTGCACCAACCTGGAGCCTCTTTGCACCCCCACGCTTTTGAGTTTTTACAGATCCTTCATAACATAGGCATGATTAAATCATTGGCCTTGATGACTGAGCCAGCTTGCAGCCCCCTTCCCCTCTCGGGTGAATGTTCCAGCTCTCAGTCATATGGTTGGTTCCTCTGTCAACCCAGTCTCCAGCCCTTAGGTGAGGTCTGAAAGTTACTTTCTTAATGTGACAAGAGACACTGTACAACTTCTTCTCTTAGGAAATGTTAATGGTTTTAGGAGCTTTAGGAAATAAAGACCAGATTTATATTTCTTATTACAAATAACAATAACACACAGGGTCTTGTATGCAGCAGTAGTTTTTAGTTTTGATGAAGTTGTTTATCATATTTTCTTTTTATGGATCCTACTTTTTGGTGTCAAGTCTGAGAATGCTTTGATTAGCTCTAGAGCCCAGAGATTTTCTCCTGTGTGTTTTGTACTAAAGGTTTCATGGTTTGGGATGCCTGGGTGGTGCAGTCGGTTGAACGTCCAACTCTTGATTTCAGCTCAGGTCATGATCTCAAGGTTGTGAGATGGAGCCCCACATCAGGCTCTGTGCTCAGTGGGAAGTGTGCTTGAGATTCTCTCTACCTTTCCCTCTGCCTGCCCTCCCCCAAAATAAATAAATCTTTTTAGAAAAAACTTCCATGGTTTTATGTTTTACATTTAAGTCTGTGATCTATTTGGAGTTAAAATTGAGCTTAAAGAAATGAGGATTAGTTGAAAGTTCATGCTTTAGTCTATGACTGTCCAGTTGGTCTGGCACCATTAGTTGAAAACTCTATCCTTGGTTGAATTGCATTTACACCTTTTCCCAAGATTAGTTGGGCATATCTCTGTGGATCTATTTCTGGATTTTCTCTTTTCCATTGATGTATGTGTCTGTCCCTTTGCCAGTAGTTACTTGAAAGCTGAAATAGGATAGTTCAGTCTTGAAATAGAATAGACAGATTCCTCTATTATAGTTGTCTTTTTCAAAACATTTTAATCTGTTTTAGATTCTTTGCTTTTCCATATACATTTAGAATAATCTTGTGTATAGTTACAAGAAATATTGCTGGGATTTTGATCAGAATTGTGTGAAACCTGGGATCAAATTGGGGAGAATGAATCTTCTCCATGAACATGCCATGTCTCTCCCTGTATTTAGAGCTTTGATTTTTGTCATTAGTATTTTGTAGTTTTTGGTATATAAGTCATGTAAATGTTTTGTTAGATTTATTTCTGGGTTTTTTTTTTTGTTTTTTTTTTTTTTAGCAATTTAACTGATAATGTATTAAATTTTGCTGTCCATGTGTACATTCCTGGGCATATAGAAATACAATGGATTTTTTTTCTTTATCTCTTTCATCTACCCTTCCATTCCCCCCCTTCCCTTTGGCAACACCCCATTTGTTATCTGTTTAAGAATTTTTTTGGTTTTTGTTTGCTTGTTCATTTGTTTTGTTTTTTAGATTCTGTAATATTTCTTTCTCTGTATGACTTATTTCACTTAGTATAATATCCTGCAGGTCAATTCATGTTGTAGCAAATGGCAAGATTTTTTTTTTAATGGAAGAGTAATATTCCATTGTATGTATGTACCACATTTTTATCCATTCATCTGTGGATGGATACTTGGGTTGCTTCCATTTCTTGGTTATTGTAAGTAATGCTGCAGATATAGAAGTGCATGTATCTTTTTGAATTGGAGTTTTGTATTTTTTGTCTTGTATCCTCCACCCTGTTGAATTCATTTCTTGTTCTAGGAGTTGTTTTGTTTTGTGTTTTTGTTTTTGTACACTTTTTGTTAAAATTTTTGGGAATTTTCTATGTAGTAGAAAATCATCTGCAAATAGGGATGATTTTATTTCTGTTTGTCACAGAGAGAGAGAGAGAGAATAAAGCCCAAGCAGGCAGAGGGAGAAGCAGGTTCCCACTGAGCAGGGAGCCCGATGTGGGACTTGATCCCAGGACCCGGGGATCTTGACCTGAGCCAAAGGCAAATGCTTAACCAGCTGAACCATCCAGGCATCTCTTTTCTTGCCTTAATGTACTGACTAGAACTTCCAGCACTATGTTGAATAAGAGTTGTGAGAACAGTCATACCTCTTTTTCCTAATCTTTGAAAGTATTCTGTCTTCACTGTTAGGTATAATGTTAGCAGTAGGTATTTTGTAGATTGTCTTTATCAATTTGAGGACATTTCCCTCTGTTCCTCTTTTTCTGGAGTTTTAAATCATGAATGGGTTTTTAATTTTTCCAGATGCCTATTTTGGATCAGTTGATATGATTATGTAATTTTGCTTCTTTACCCTTATAATTGATTTCTAAATCTTGAACCAGCCTTGTATTCCTAGAATAAATCCCACTTAGTCATGGTTCTGATTCTTTTTATTTATTGCTCACTTTTGTATGCTAATATTTTCTTAAGGATTTTTATTTATTTTTTATTTATTTTATTTATTTATTTTATTTTATTTATTTTTTTTAGCAAGAAAAAAAAACATACATGGCAATTTTTTTTTTTTTCCTGATTTTTTTTTTTTCTCCAGATGGGTGGGGTGTGGAACAGGCAGAAGAAAACAAATCTTGGTTTCCTTCTGGGTGGAAACTGTTCAAGTTTAAACCCTGGCAAGAAGCACTTGTGTTCTGTTCCTGGGTAGTAAAGGTGTGATGTTTGAGCTTCCGCCACCTCTGCCTTCCTGCCTCTGATCATGCAGGTGTCCTGTGATGGTCTTGGATTTACAAATAGCAAGATCTGATCCTCTTTTATGGCAGGACTCTGGATTTGCGAAGGATAAAATGATCAGGCTTTTTAATTGGGATTTTTCTTAATTTATCCAAATGCTTTATTATTTAGTAGGTTCCAGGAATACTCCTTTCTTAAGGATTCTTGATTCGATATTCAAGGGGTATTTGTCTTCAGTTTTATTTGTATGCTCACTATCTGGTTTTGGTATCTAGGTAATATTAGCTTTATGAAATGAATTTGAAAGTGTTCCCTTATCTTCTGTTTTCTGAGAGTCTATAGAATTAGAGTTAATTCTTTAACTGTTTAGTAGAATTTCCCAACAAAACAATATGGGTCTAGAGATTTCTTTTCTGACAGTTTTTGAGATTTATTTGCTTATTTATTTATATGGAGTGAGCACGTGCAAGAGCAGGGGAAGGTGCACAGGAGGAGGGAGAGAGAATCTCAAGCGGACTCCACACCGAGTATGGAGCCTGATGTGTGGCTGGATCCCACAACCCTGAGATCAGGACCTGAGCTGAAATCTAAGGGTCTCTTACTTAGCGCACTGAGCCGCCCAGGTTCCCCTCTTTCATGAATTTTAATCATGAATTCATCTCCTTTAATAGGTATTTGGGCTATTTAAATTACTTACTAGGTGAGTTCAGACAGTTTGTGATTTTCAGGGAAATAGCCCATTCATATATGTTGTTAAATTCAGGTGTATAGAGTTGCTCATAGTATTCCCTTCTCCTTTTGATTTCTGTAGGGTTTGTGGTGATACCCCTTTCACTTTTTATATTGGTAATTTCTGTCTTCATTTGCTTTGTCAGTTTTGGTAGAGATTTACTAATTTTATTGATCTTTTTAAAAAATTTCTCTGATTCCTATTCTTTAGTGCTTTTAATTCATCTTTTTTGCTTTCAGTTACTTTATTCTTTCTAGGTTCTTAGGATTGGAGTTTAGATTATTGAATTGAGATTTTTCTCCTTTTCTAATGTATGCATTAGGTGCTATAAATTTCCCTCTTGGCTCTGTGTTAGCTGTGTCCAGTCACAAATACTGATATGGTGTGTTTTCATTTTCACTAATTCAGTGCATTTTCCTCTTTGATCCATAGATTATTTAGAATTTTCTGAGTGTTTCCAGATTTCCCTTTTGTCTTTCAGTACTGATTTTTTGTGTGATTCCCTCGTGGTTGAAGAATTCTGTATGATTTGAGGTCTTTTAAATTTGTTGAAGTTTGGTGGTTTATGGCCCAGGGTGTGGTTTATACTAGTTTATGTCCCTGGGGTCATACACAAGAATATGTATTGTGCTGTTATTGGGTAGAATGATCTGGAAATCTCAACTGGATCCTATATATTAACCTAGTTACTGTCTGTTGGATTGATGGTGTTTGGAGTTTTTTTTTCTCTGGTTCTATTGTTGAGAGATGGTTGTTAAAGTCTCCCAGCGTAATGTAGATTTTCTCTCTTGTTCTTGCAGTTCTGTCAGTTTTAGCTTAAAATATTTTTCAGTTCTGTCATTTTGTGAGCACATGTTCAGAATTGCTGTGTGCTCTCCTTTACAATATGTGATGCCACTGTGTCTCTAATAAATTTATTTTCTCTGAGATCAACTTTATCTGATACTAATTAGTCACTAATGCTTTCCTTTGATTAAGATTTTCATGACATCTTTTTCCATCCTTTTCCTTTCAACCTGTTCATAATGTTACATTTGAAGTGAGTTTCTTGTGGAAAACATACATAACTTATCAAATCTATTAGTGCTATCATTTTGAGTGGAATATGGAATTCCTAACTTTTTTTTTTTTTTTTTTTAGATTTTATTTATTTATTTATTTGTCAGAGAGAGAGAGAGCGAGCGCGCGCACAAGCAGGCAGAGTGGCAGGCAGAGGCTGAGAGAGAAGCAGGCTCCCCGCTGAGCAAGGAGCCCGATGCGGGACTCGAACCCAGAACCCTGGGATTATGACCCGAGCCAAAGGCAGTGGCTTAACCAACTGAGCCACCCAGGCATCCCCCCCCTTTTTTAAGATTTTATTTATTTATTTATTCAGAATCCCTAACTCTTTTTAAGACTTCCCATTTACTCCCTGTTTATAGTATCATCGTCTTAAATATTTTCTGTACATATATTTAGAGCCACACCAGTGTTACAAAAATATTTTAATGGCTGAACATAAGTTAGAAAGCTTAAGGGAAGGAAAACCTATTATATTTGACCCCTTCTGAAGACCACAGTCTTTTTTTCTTTTCTCATGTTCCAAGGTTCCTTCTTTGATTATTTCCTTTGTATTTAGAGAACTTCTGGTTCTTTTAGGATAGGTCTGCTGGCAATAGGTTCTCTTAGTTTTCTGTGCTCTGAGAATGTATTTATTTTTCCTTCCTTCCTAAAGGCTGTTTTCACTGGGTATTGGTTCTGGGTTCCAGTTCTTTCCTTTCAGCGCTTAAAAATCTTGTGCCACTTCCCTTTGACACTGTGGCTTGTGATGCAAAGTCTGCTGTTATTCAGAGTGTGTTCTCCCTAGAGGTAGGGTGTTTTTCTCTGGGTGCTTTCAAGAGGTTTTCTTTTTCTTTAGTTTTCAGAAGTTTAATTATGGTGTGGCTTGCTGTGTATTCTTCTAAGTGTGTCCTGTTTGGGTTTTATCAGACTCTTGGATCCTCAGGTTTATTTTTCTTCCAAATTTGGGAAAATTTTCAGGCATTATTTCTTTGAATACTGTTTCAGCTCAGTGCTTCTTGTTCTGTGCTTCCACCCTTATAATTCTGTTGTGGTCCCACAGGTCCCGGAGGCTCTGTTCATTTTTTTTGCAGTTTCCTTTCTGTTGTTCAGATTGGGTAATTCTTACCGTTCTGTCTTCATTTCACTGATTCTTTCCTCTGACCCTCTGTTTTGCTGTTGAACCCATCCACTGAACTTTTATTTCATTTATTCTGTTTTGCAGTTTTAATATTTTCATTTTCAAAAACATGTTTTGTTCATTTGCCAAAACTTTCTTTTTCTTTGCTGAGTCTTCCTGTTTTTTCATTTATTTCAAATATGTTTTTGCTGTTTCCCATTTACGCATTTTTTGTCATGACTGCTGTATTTAGATCAGATCATTCTAATGTTTTTGTCATCTTGGTGTTGGACTCTTCCTTTAATTTGAAATCTTCTTGGTTCTTGGTGTATGATGAGTGATTTTTACTTGAAACTGGGCATATTCAGATTACATTATGAAACCCTGATCTTACTCAACCTTCTCTTTTTGCTGGCTTTCTCCAAAACTGATCTGGCAGGGAAAGTGAGGGGGCAACATCTTTGAAAATCTTTTTTCATTTGGCACAGTTAGGATCTTACAATTACTTTACAATGATTTATGAATCATTTGTCTTCTTAAGTCTGTAAAATTTATTAGTGGAGCTATGGCATCCAGAACAATATATCCCCCCCCCTTGTGTGGCATGGGTAGGAACTTCACTGTCCAAAGCAGTTCATTGTACTGTTAATTTTCGAAGGCACATAAGAAATCCTTCTGAGAGGATTTGAGACTCTTGTAGATTCATGTAAATCATTGCTCTTGCTTTCATTTCTGGCACTTGGGAAACCGTTACTGAATTTACAGATGGCACACAGCCCTGGGGTTTTCCCCTTTCCCTAGTGACTTAGTCTTAAACCAAATCTGTCCCATCTTGTTATTACTTTATTTAGTAGAATTTTTTAAAGACTCTAAGTGCCAACTACATTTGTCATTAGGATATCTCCTTGTTAGCTCTGTTGCATTCTTAAGTTTTGATTCGCTGATTCATTATAGTGGCTCTCCTCTTTTCCCTTGTCTGTCCCTCCTTCCCATTCTTCCCCTTCTGGTTTCATTAGGGTTTGATCTTTGTAAAAGTGTTGTTGAGGCAGGGCCAGGTACAGAGCACTGTTAGATCTCTTCTACATTGACATCAATCCACAATTTTCTGGCTACTTCTTTAGAACATGATATGAGTCATTTTTTTATTCTTATCCAAAATTGGTAAAATATTTCTTCTGGTTTGGTGTATTACTAGTAACTATATACATTGTTATAGTTGATCTGATAATTTTGGTATGTTTTTTACTTTTTAAATACTTTGTTACTTTTCTTGGTTTCATTTTACCTATTTAAAAAATACTTCCAGGAAATCCACTTACCCAGGATATATTGAACCTCTATCTGGAACCAGATGGAACAAGAAGGCTACTGAACTATTTGCTTGATAATTTGGCAGGTACTGCAAAAAGAAGTAAGTGGTCATTTGTTCAAACAATTTTTTTAGGAAGATGTGTAAGAATATTGCTTAATTTTGTGTTTTATATTCAACTAGTTTCAACAGAACAGCCACCTCCAAGATCTTGGATTATGTTGCAAGAACCAGACAGAACAAGGCCAACTGGTTGGTAGCCTTATATTTTTTTTAACTTATTTTTACTTGGTATTATAAATCTAACAGTGTTGTTGGCATGGGTTAGATTACAGGCTGTGTTATAGTTGAATGCTTAGGATTGATTTGGTTTGAGAGATTATAATAAAGACTTAATTGTTACTTAGCTGGCCTCCCTCCTATGCCATAGGGATGCTGTGGAGCAGTGCTTCTCAGGGATTTTCATCCCCCAAGGGACACGTAGCAATGTCTGGAGACATTTGATTTTCACAACTGGGGAAGGTGCTACTGACATCTCATGGTTAGAGATCAGAGATGCTGCTAAGTAAGCATGCTACCTCATAGCACTGCCCCACCCCCACCCCCCACGGCAAAGAATTTACCCACCTGTAATGTCAGCGGTGCCACTGTTGAGAAGCTCCACTCTGAAGTACTGAGCAAACTCATTTATTATAATAAATACAGCAAAATCTTTATACTGGAAGTTTCCAAACCCTAGTATATTCCAAATGTCTTTGATACTACAGAATTGTAAGATAGCCCAAACACTTACTTGAGAGAGAAATTGAACTAATGGCCTCTGATTTCCTTTTAACTTAACTTGTGTGAAAATAGTTTGAGAATTACATGATGTGTATAATAGGATTTGGTCTATGGTTCCTCTTTCCTTTCATATGAATTAATCGTTGCTCTGTAGAAGAAACTTACCCATGCCTGTTAGGAAAACTGTCAATTTTCCACATTCTGCATTAGCAGTTAGTAGAGTGATGGAGGGAGTACAGATGTGATGAACCCTGATCTTAGAGACAGAGAGGCTCAAGACCTTAGTCTTTTAGCCTCAAACCTTCTGTGGGTATCTGTATAGCAGATAACACATTGTATTATAATTTGTTCAGCTATCTCTCCTTCCTTATTCAACTTTATTTATATCCATTATGTCTGGCATATAGTAGCTTTTCAGTGAATATATATTGAGTGAATAAAGTCAAACTTAGCATTTAAGTGAAAACGATTGAAATTAATTATTTTTTTTTCTGCCACGTGTGTGAATAAGTAAAGTTATCTTTCCTACAGCCTTGTTTTCTGTCATGTGCTATAATGTTCTTTGTGATAAATATGCGACCCGGCAGTTATACGGCTACTGTCCATCTTGGGCACTAAATTGGGACTACAGGAAAAAGGCCATTATTCAAGAAATTTTGAGCTGCAATGCTGATATCATAAGTCTTCAGGTAAGTCATTTACACAAGAATTTGTGTAAATTGCCCAGATGCCCCAGTGTTGATAAGCAAGGGACAAATTGGGAACACATCACCCTGACACATTTGAAGTTCTGGCTCAGCAATTCTTAAAATAATTGGCTCTGTTTTTAGCGAATGCTGGGAGTGTTCACTACCTGCTTTGTTTTGCAGCACTGTACTGCCGAATGAAGCAAACGGGTTAATTTGGGTTTTCATCTTTCCCTCCCAAATGCCCTCACACTGTTTTTAATTGGGTGGCAGAGTTACTGAAATTGCGGCATTGTCAAGGTATAGTTTTGCTTTGCCGTCAGCAGTAATAGAATAATTGGGGGATAGTGGCAAGCGCATCAGACCTGATGCACAGTAACTGAGGTCTCAGTCCTGCTCATAATAATTTACACAACCTTGGGCAGGTCACTGTTCTGCAGTTTGAATCTGCGAAGTTCCTCCTCTCTCTTTGATTTTTATTCCCCATCAATTCTAAAATACAAGAAAATACACACACACCGACGTGTATGTATATTGAAGAGACGTTGCATTCCTTATTCTGCAGATTAGTCCTTTGAAATTATTTCAGCCCCTCAAACTGTACATGTAAAGTTAATGCATAGGACTCATTTTTGTCTTTTGAAATAACTTTGCCATTTGCAATTTTTCAGGAGGTTGAAACAGAACAGTATTACAGTTTTTTTCTGGTAGAACTGAAAGAACGTGGCTATAATGGATTCTTTAGTCCTAAATCTAGAGCTAGGACAATGTCAGAACAAGAAAGAAAACATGTCGATGGCTGTGCAATATTCTTCAAGACAGAAAAGTAAGTCATCTTATGTTCAAAAAAATTTTTCTCAGGATTTGCAGGGAGTCAGGGGTGTGGAAAATAGTTGGCAGATCAGAGGGTGAAGCATTGTATTACTCAGTAAAACAACAGTGTAAAACAAGGGTTTGGTTTGGTTTTGAAGCATCAGAAGTGATCTTGTTTTGGAGATTTGTTGAAAGTGCTGCTGTTTCTTCAGGTGTTCACTAGGGTTTATCTCCAATTGTTAATTGAAACACCTCGTAATTAACATTCCTCTAGGATGGTAGAGGGATTCTTAACCTATAGTTTGGAAGAGAATTATTTTAAAATTACAAGATGGAATATTCCAGTATGAAACTTAAGCAGAAGATGACTACATTATCTTAAGTTGTAAATTTCAGGATGTTATCTGTATCAGTAACAGACTGAGAACAACTTGAAACGGATGTGGGAAGCTTGGTGTGAAGTGTGGAGGATTTTCCATAATGTGATTTACATGCCATCATATTTGTTAAGGAAGTTTGGGAAAACTGCATTTCCCACAAAGTTAATACCTTGGTATTCCCAAATCTATGTGTGTGTGTGTGTGTGTTTTTGTTTGTGTTTTAGATTTACTTTGGTTCAGAAACACACTGTTGAATTTAATCAGCTAGCAATGGCAAATTCGGAAGGGTCTGAAGCTATGCTGAACAGAGTCATGACAAAAGATAACATTGGAGTTGCAGTACTGCTAGAACTTCGAAAGGAATTGATGGAAATGTCATGTGAGTGACCTTTTCACTTCCTGTAAAATTGACCTCCAAAATTTAACAGAAAGCAGAACATTTGTTATGTATTAATAGTCTTGTCTAACACCTGAAGAAACTCAGTGAGAATTTAAGTCATTTCTAAAATGCCGTATCCCTTTTTCTCCACCACAAAGCTTAAGATGAGAAAGCAGAGCCCAGAAAAGTATTTCAAACTTTGAAAGGTGTAAAGTCAAAGGAAAAACATGGTTTTTTTCCCCTCCCAATAGTTTTTTACATAAAAGAAATGTTGAGGGGCGCCTGGGTGGCTCAGTGGGTTAATAAGCCTCTGCCTTCGGCTTGGGTCATGATCTCGGAGTCCTGGGACGGAGCCCCGCATCGGGCTCTCTGCTCGGTGGGGAGCCTGCTTCCCCCTCTCTCTCTCTGCCTGCCTCTCTGACTACTTGTGATCTCTGTCAAATAAATAAAATCTTAAAAAAAAAAAAATTTGAAGTAAATATTAGTTAACTGCTCAGAGAGAACTCCATACCCTCCTATAATTTCTTGGCAGCAAGGATACTCTGTAAGCTACTTGTATTCCTGCCCTACTTGTAATCATTATTTTAAATGTTTTGAGTTTTGGATAAGTGTACCATTTATTTCAAATTAAAAGTACATTTAGGGCAACCATCATGCTGAGAACTGAAATTTGTGTTACTCGAGGAACAGTTGGGACTGGAGATGTTTAACCTGAGGGAGAGAAAATAGAGATGAAACTTAGCACCTGTATTAAGTATAAGAAAAACGTGTAGATTTAACTTTATGAGACTCAGTTTAGGACATCAGTGAAGCCAGCAGTTTCAGGGAGACAACTGTTTAAAAGTAAAGCTGTCCCAAAAGAATGGACCATGTGTGTTCACGTAGTGCATGCCCTCCGTCAGACTGTTCAAGCAGAGCTCAGAGGACTGTCGCTCAGGTTTGTGTACGGTAGATTTAGTCATCGGGGGCATGGTGGTTAGGGAGAGTTTAGGGTCCTTTTTTGTTCCTGAGACTCTGAAATACACTACTTGCTTTCAGATCCTGTGAGAATATATGGGCTGATGGGCGGGTTTTGTCTGTCTCTTTGTTTTCTTTTTACCTACTATAGCTGGAAAGCCACATCTTGGAGCAGAAAAACAACTTATTCTTGTGGCTAATGCTCATATGCATTGGGACCCTGAATACTCTGATGTGAAGTTGGTTCAAACTATGATGTTCCTCTCAGAAGTGAAGAACATTATTGATAAAGCCTCACGAAATCTCCAGTCCAGTGTATTGGGAGAATTTGGAACTATTCCACTGGTGTTATGTGCAGATCTTAATTCTTTGCCAGATTCTGGTAAGAAAAGATATTTTATATAGAATGCTTTTTTTTTTTTTTTTTTTTTAACTTAAAATGTCGTAACATATTGTTTTTGGTAATTCCAAATTTAGTCAAAATGAAAATTCAGCTTATAGCAGCAGCTATGAATCAGGTTTAACATTTTTTGTGTGTGTAGCAGGGAGACTGTTTTGGAAACGAGATAATGTTATGAAAACCTAAGGGGGGGCGGTTAATCATCTTCGATAAACATGTAGTTGATAACTTGAAATAACTTGTAAAAGAACATATGATTATATTTCATTATCCCCAAGTCACATATAATCCAGACTCTGAGAAGGTTATTAAGATCGCTTCTCTGGGATTCCAGCATGTAGTAACAGGATGCAGTACAAACGGCTCTGTACAGGAACTTAATATTGGTGGGCCTGATGCCGCTATACCTTAGGTGGAAGTTGAGATCCTTTGTTTACACAGATCACACTAGCACTGTGAACAAAAAAAGAACTGGGATCTTGATTTTTATTACAATGTAGAAGAATACAGAAAGGCTTATTCTTGAATACTTTTCCATTGGATAGTACAGTGAACAGAACCATAGTTCTTGTAATAGCAGATTAAGTATTCCCTTTTTGTGTTTCAACTCCTCATTTATATTCTGTCATTTGCACAAAGTACTTTTCCAAGCCCTTGCACATGTGCCCGAGCATGGAAGTACAATCACATTTGGAGTGGTTCAGTTCACTAGCAGTTCATTGCCATCATGATGGATGAGAGCCAGAGGGAAGATAAAAACTATTAAAATTTGTTTTCAGGGCAGGTAAAGGTCTCTGAGATCTATAATTCTTCAGGCCATCTCAGCTAGCTCTCTGGGGTTCACTGCTGCCGAAGCAAGGGGGATGTTCTCTGGCAGTTTCTCTACATGTGTTCTGCCTTCTGTTTAACTACAGAGTATCTGAGGGGCAAAGAGACTCTAGTCAAATAATACATACTGAGCCTCATTTCATTGTTAAAAAGAAATAGTATTTAACACATGGGAAAATGTCCAACTTTGCTAACTAATTAAATGAAAAGTAAAATAACTATTTGCAGAGCCCACCTAGCTGTTAGCATTCTCTTCCATGGTTGGCAGTATGTATAATGGCACATTTAATCCTAATCTTGGCATTTTTAAAAATTTATTTATTTGTCAGAGAGAGCGAGCGAGACAGGGAGCACAGGCAGAGTGGCAGGCAGAGGCAGAGGGAGAAGCAGGCTCCCTGCTGAGCAAGGTCCGATGTGGGACTCGATCCCAGGACACTGGGATCATGACCTGAGCCGAAGGCAGCTGCTTAACCAACTGAGCCACCCAGGCGTCCCCTAATCTTGGCATTTTACACCAAGTAAATAACTCAACATAGGCAGAAACCTAGATACCAAGATGTTAATTATGGAGTTAATTCTTTTATAAAGTAAAAACAAGGGGCACCTCCGTGGTTCAGCCGGTTAAGCGTCTGCCGTGGGCTCAGGTCATGATCTCCGGGTCCTGGGATTGAGCCCCTTGTCGGGCTCCCTGCTCAGTGGAGAGCCTGCTTTTCTCTCTGCCCTCCTCCCTTCCCTGGTTGCTCTCTCTCTAATAAATTAAATAAATAAACTCTTTTAAAAAAGTAAAAACACGCTGAATTTAAAAAGAAAATAAACAACTAGTTCAACAAATATGAAAGACCAGCACAGCAAAATATAAAATATTTAGTACACTAGGATCAAAACCATATAAAAATGGACTTAAGATAAGTTCTGGGAGATGTAAAAAAACCTCAAAACAAAACAATAACAAACATTTAGAAAGGGGCAGTGTGTGGTTTAAAGTATTTACTCTTACATATTTTCAGTTTTGTACACTGCATGTTATACTTGACCGTGAACAAAGTACCTGTATTTTCGTTATAGGTGTTGTAGAATATTTAAGCACCGGTGGAGTAGAAACAAATCATAAAGACTTTAAGGAACTGAGATACAATGAAAGTCTTACAAACTTCAGCTGTAATGGGAAAAATGGGACAACCAATGGAAGGATCACGCATGGTTTCAAGTTGAAGAGTGCCTATGAGAGTGGCCTGATGCCTTATACAAATTACACGTTCGATTTCAAGGTGACTTTTGAGATTGAGAAACTCTTTAAACCTCTGCTTTTGGGGAGGGTCTTGTAACTTTATTATGTCTTTGAAATGTGGATGTGTGTTGAGACTGAAAGTAAGCCATCTTGAATTCGATGGCAGCAGTATTCTCTTATTACTCTTCTGTGATTGGTGTCCTGTTCCTACTTGATAGTTACCCCTTAGAGTCATTTCCAGGGTAAGAAATCGGATGAAATAATGATCATAAATCCTGAGTTTAACTGTCACGGTTTCGGGGCAGTTAACATTTCTTATATGCTCATTGCTAACTAAGCTGTTCAGAAAGTACCATCGTATCTAATTCGGTGTCCATTGGAGTGACGTATTTCATCTTTCATATTTTAGTTTAACTGAAACTGTACTCCTTGAATGCCAAAATGTGGTTTATATTAGCCATTTAAAAATATATCTTCTATTTATATGCCCTCAGACACAGTTAACGGCTTAAAATATGTAGCCTTGCCGTAGTGCTTCTCCTCATTTTTAATACCAGTGGTTGTTTTGGACTGCATTCATCTGTTCTTTTAACCATCTTTTGCATTTCTGCTCTTGAATCTTAGATTCTAACCTCCTGGAAAAAGAATCATTCAGGTTAGGTTGTATGTTAGAATGTTAAATACTAGTGCTAACTGGGTCTTAATTTCAGAGGGGAGGGCTGTTAGACTTCTTTGAGAAACTTGAAAAGGTTGAAGTTTCTAAAATTTGACTTTGGAGGAGCCACAATGCTATAGATAATGATTTAAACCTGGGAACAGATGAGTGTGTGGAGATGGAGAGAGGCTGGAGCAAACTCTGGGCAAGTGACAGAAGAGGGGCCAGAGAGAGGAGGTAAACTGGGACAGTGTAGGAGCCCAACTGCCAAGGCAGAAAGGCCTTTCTGGGAAACAGAAGCATGCTTTCAGCTTCCAGAAGCTGTGGGTGAGAGATGCTTCACTGGAGAGCTAGGCACAGAGACAAGAATGTGGAGAGGCAAGGAGATAGTAAAAGCAACATTGAGCTTCCTCCTTGAAGCAGATTGATTGAAGAGGAGGTGAGGGTGATAACAAAAGGTGGCAGAGATTAGGGATTTTTTTTTTTCTTTCTGTTCCTGTTGCTGATACAGAGACAAGAGGAAGACACTTGAATGTGCTTAAATATCCTTGGCTGAAAGCATGTGGAGGAGAAGCTGAGTTACAGGGAGGAGAGGGGCAAACCAAAGTGCTTACCTGGGTGCCCAGTGCTGGGCCCCGGTGCTGCTGCGGGTGTGCAGGGCAGAGGTGTCCCGGCCCTTGTGGAGCTCGCAGTCTGGTGGGAGAGTCCAGTCTCCAGCACCCAAGTGAGTGTGTAGTAGTTACACCTGGAGTGTGCATGAGCAAGAGGAGAGACTTGGAGGTGGTAGCAGGTAGCAGGTGGGTGAGGGCAAGATTTGGGAAGGACTTACAGAGATGATTGAACTCGACGTGAAGATTGAGAAGAAATGAGCCAAATGACACATAGAAGAAAGTATTTCAGGCGGAGGGTACAGCATGTGTAGAGTCCCTGGGGCAGGAAGGAGCTTGACACCTACAAGGAATGTCCTTCTCCCCTCCCAACACACCCCCCCCACCACCACCACCAAAAAGGGCTAGTATGGTGTAGTAGAGTAACAGCATGGAAAAATAATACAAATCAAGTTAGGAAAGAGAAGCTGAGGCCATACTAGGAAGGTTCTTGTAGGTCTCATTAAAGATTGTGAAAAGGTCCAGAAAGGAGGAAGAATGAATGATTATCATCCTAAACTGTCTTCATTCTGCTATATTTGACATCCGAGATCATTTGGTTTATGTAGTACTGTCTCTTCCCCCTTGCTTGTCGCTTTCTTTGTCCACCAAACGCAATGGTGAGGGTATGTCTTGAAGGCTCTCCATTTCTGTTAGGCCTCATCTCTTTTTCCTTCTGTTTTTCAGGGTATAATTGATTACATCTTCTATTCGAAACCTCAGCTGAACACTTTAGGCATCCTGGGACCTCTGGACCACCATTGGCTCGTTGAGAATAATATCAGCGGCTGCCCACACCCACTCATCCCCTCCGACCACTTCTCACTTTTTGCACAACTGGAGCTCTTACTGCCTTTCCTGCCCCAAGTGAACGGCATTCACCTTCCTGGCAGGAGGTAGTCCAGAACCTTCAGAGGACGACCTCAGTTTCACTTGTAAACTCATAAAATCTGAATATAGGGGAGTGAGGTATGGCCACCAGGGTTTGGTTTTTGTTTAGTTTTTGTTTTGTTTTGTTTTGTCCTTTTCCTTGATGATTTGAATTTTCAATCTTGATTATTTGATAAGGATATAGTATGAAAGCCAGGTGCTAGAAACAGACAAATTCTGAGCCCAATATGCTTTATATACTGTTAGACAGGGATTGGTGTGTTTACACCTATCTTTAATTTGTTACAAGTGATTTTCCTGTTTCTTCTGTCCGATATGATATTTTCATGCCTTGAAATAGGAAAATGTTTGAACAGCATATTCTCTTTGCACAGACATCTGTAGCACTACTTTTTTGAGGCCAGTAATAACATCCAGAGACCATTCTTCCATCCTTTACTCCCTCCCTTTTCAGACTTGTTTGTAAAATAGAGACTTTGAATTTAGCCTTTATGATTGTATATGATCCACAGAAGACCTGATTTATGAAATTTTGTACTAAAAAAAATCAGATTTGGAAATGATTGTATTGTAAACTAAGGCTAAGTTTTTTTACTGTTTCATGTGTTATAAAAGGCCAGCTTGTAAAAGAAGTTGCAACAGACTTTCTCTGCTGATGATTTGCACTGTTAGGGTTTTGTTGGCCCTTTTGTACTACTTTATTTTTAAACTGAGAACATTGCTCTTTAAATCTAAATCTGCTTAAAGCTTTGGACATTTTCTCAGACCAGAGGCAACTTATCCATGAATTCCTGGGTTTTTACAAAAGCTATCTTCCAGGACAGATAAGCTGAGCAGTGAATGATCTGTAGGCATTTATGGACTGAATGTAATAGTTGATATATGTACATTCTGATATTTTTAAATCTTTAACTTTTTTAAGTTACAAACTTACAGCTGCTTGAATGCAGCTTCTTAACTCCTTTTTGAGACACTTCCTGTCCTATCTCCACTGTGCCTGCCTAAATTTGTTCTCACCAAGCACTGCCTGTGCATGCAGAGAAAATCTGTGCATCCTCTTTTCTATTTTTTAAATACTGTTTCACATTTGTGAGAATTTTATGAAAACGCTTTTGTATAAGCTGTGGCTTTTTTTTCCATTGTGAAGCATTGAATATCACATTTTGGAACATGTTCATAGGGTGGGTCCCGGGGTCTTTGCTCACCAGACCCAAGCACTGCTTCTTGGTGTCATTGCACAGTGCCGTCCGTCACCCAGAATACTGCTATCATGTGAATTCTTTCTGGTTTCCGTGTATTCCTTTCTCTCCGTGTTTTTTTAAAAATCATTCCCTTTTTTTTTTCTTAAATAATTTTCCACTTATGAAGCAGTGTAAATGAGATATATTTTCAAAACAGGTCCCTAAGACAATTCTTCAGATCATTTAGAGAGTGACTAAGTCATTTTAATAGGTCAACCGAGATAAAAGTTCTGTTGTACCCTGTATTTTCCCATAGTGTCGGTAGTAGATTAGAGATTAAAGCCAGGCAAAGGTAACTTGTGTGTATTCTGTTCTCATTCATTCTCTCAAAAATCAAATGAATTCAGAGGGAACTTGGTCTAACTGCTTTTGTTTCAACTGCAGGCAGGGGAGCAAAAGGACAACATGTGAGCAGTAAGGAAAAAATGTTGAAATGTTATTAACAATTTTTATACAGAAGATGAGTCATTATGAATAATGACTTAAAATTTTATGAAAAATATTCAGCACTTAAATGTGCTTATTCTGTTTTTAAGAGAAAATAAAATTACATACTGTTTAAATAAATGATTTTTTTTTCTTTTTTAAAGAATTTTCCCAAAGGTTTTGATCTTGAATCTTTGTCTGGGACCTGGTTTTTCCTTTGAGGTTTTTTGAAGATTTTGTTGTGATGGCTTTTTTTTTTTTTTGCTTTTTGTTTTAAGTTGTGCTGACACCAAACATGTCCAGTTTATAATCAGTACATTGGAAAGCTGGTATTATTGATGTAGAACCAATGCATAACTTTTTATGGGGTTTTTGTTTTTATTTTATTATTATTATTATTTTTTTTTGTAAAGTGTGAATAAAAGGTGTGTTTACTCATTTTTCCTAAACACTGTGTTGGTAATGTGCATCATGACAATTTCCAGCGAAGGTGAGCTGGAGCTGGTTGGACTGATGAGGCAAGGAGACCGCTTTTCCTATGATCTGCATTATGTGATAACAGGTCCAGAGAGCTTTATGGAGGGGGAGGGGAGAAGCACTTACTCGTTTGTATTTGTTAATGGAGGATGTATTCTTTTCATAGATGCTGGAACTAGAGTGCACTTGTTAGATGCTAAAGGTTTGAGCTTTACAAAAAATGTTTTCATCTGTATTTGTTATCGTCTGCAATATATTTGAATTTGGGGGCAGCATAGTAAGATATAAGGGCCTGTTATGTCTTGAAATTATTTGTTCTTGCCTCTTCTGGGCATACTGCATTCTGTGGGTCAGTTTGAACAGCTTCTCCATCTTATTTAGATAGTGATAAATTGAACCAAGAGTGTAGACTGACAACTGTAACCTTCAAAAGAGGAAGAAATATTTGGGGTCTTTAGGGAATAAACAGTCACACCAAAATAGACTGATACTTTTGTTAAGCAAGGTTTTGTGTTCTAAATATTTTCTGTGTCCTGGATAATTTCCAATAATCCATACTCTTTAAAATGCAATAAAAACTAGTATTTTTCTCAGTATAGATTTTTTTTTCAAAATTCTGTAACAGATATATTTAATGTGGTGTTGCCATAATGTAATTTCAGTGTTTTTGCTGGATAAATCCATTTTATGAATGTTTTACAGAAAATCTGGGGTGTGTTTTCTGTTTTTACTGATCAGAAATTTGGAGGCACACAATTCCTTGTTGTAAATCTCTTGAAGTACATTTTACCGTATTACTGGTAATTATTTATGCATTGAGAATTTAAATAATGTTCATCAAAATTAATTTATGGCATAATTTAAACTAAAGTTGTAGAAATAAATTGTTGATTACAACTTTAATAGTCCTAGAAGACAGGCAAGGAACATCTCCAAGAAATGTGGTTTTATTCTTGATTTGGTGACAGCTAAGAAAATTTATTTTGAGTTAGCACTTTGAAACCTAAGGACATTATTAAATTGGGTGGGATGCACTTCTAAATGTTGAAGTTAACATTTCAAAGCTCTTCTAAGATTCAGGTTTTCAGTAATAAATTCCAGTTATAGTATTCCATTTTTCTTACTATTTAAATTCATGGAATTAGTTTCCATAGTGACGTAAGGTTTTGGGGTCATGCCATGCCATATATAAGACAAAAGCCAACCTAGGCAAAATAGTTACAGCAGTTTGTTCTTTTAATGAACCAATCAGAATTTTCAGTACAAATGCTGCAGATAATTCAAAGAACACCTTTAGCAAGTGTTTCTCCCCTACTCGTAAACAGTATTTTAGGATGTTCACTTTGCTCTTTTTGGTTACATAAGATTTAATAACCGGTATGTTGAAGTAGTGTCTAAAATAGAGTATCTAGTCTTTGTTCACAGTACATTATATTGTGTAATGCACTGGACTAATTTTTGTTTACCATTCCTGTAACAAAACTCAGCACATTATCTGCACTAAGCTCAAAGAATGTCGCATTTGCCTAGGCAGCTCTTTGATAAGGGTGATGGGAAATCGAATATGTACCTATGGACTGGTGGTAACAAGGGCTTTTACTGTTCTTTTCAGTGGAACCTTCTTGGTCAAATTGTAACTAGCTAGTATTATATTTATATACAGGGTCTCTTTTCTTTACTGATGTATTTTCCTACTCATAGCCAACCAATAAATTCAATATCTGTTTCAAATATTTTAAAAGTGTAATTTGTATAGCCATGGTACTGAGGTTTGAGAAAAATAAATGTTAGCAGACCACATAGTTAAAATTCTGAGTCATCTGGGACAGGGTTGTAACTCACCCTTTGGAAAGGGGAAGGGTAAATGGGGGACAAGGGCCATGATATGGGGAGATGGTGCATTGGCTGTGTTGTTCTGTATGACACTTACGTCTTTGCCAAAGTTCATTTTTATATCTAGGCAACTGATGGTCCATTTGCATTTAGGAATTTTGTCATTGTTACCATATACCTCGTTTAAAATAAGAAATGGGCTCACGTGTCTTCCGTCTTTTGGAAGGAGTTTGACATATTTTAAGTAAATGCTGTTAAATACGGTGACAAACGTGTTGGTGGGGTTATACTAATCGATTCTATGTTTTACTTTTCACATGTGTATTTTACTGTATATATAAACTTGAAAAATGTGACTTCCCAACTCTTCAGAAAAAGTCCATTTGTTTTTTTAGAAACTACTTTCTATAACAAATGTGAATTTTTAATGTAGATGCTTAAAAAAATCATTTTAAAATCAGATGACAATGAATGTTTGCCAAGATGTACACTTTTTAAAGTAGGCATTTTCTACCTAATGCTTAATATATAACTTTACCTCTGTAACAGAAGTCTTGTTCCTCCTTAAAATTGTCGAAAAGTAAGTGTATGAAAAGTAAATGAAGTATTACATCAATGTTACTTTATAAATTCTAGTTTATGTTCTTGAGAGGAAGCAAGTACCTAAGGGAACACAAAAGGAAAATATATTTAGAATAAAGTTTTCCTGTTCTATGTAATGTTATATATACTGAGAATTCCCATTTTGGAGTATTATTTAGGTATTTAAATTTAAATTGATTTTAAATTTCATAAGTACTGTGAAGACAATTTTAATAAACAGATCATGTGTTAGAAGAATCTTACAGAAGAAGATAGTGTTTAGAATCTTACAAGAGTTTGAGAAATATCTTAAGTTTAATTTCCTCCAAATAGTGAAACATAAAATGTTCTAAGTAGATTGCTCCCCAGGTGATTCTAACCAACCAGTCTATAGGAATTGGGAAAACAAGGTGGCTTACGAGCCAGTTTCTGTAGTTTCTTTAGCGACATAAACATTTTTAATCAGATAACTAAGGAGATGGCAGTTTTTAAAGTCGGCAAACTTTGAATCACTCCAATGCATTAAAAAGCTGTTAAATTATTTTGGCCCTGTCATAAGAAATTCTGATCACTACACCAACGTGCCCAGAGGCGGGTGGGCGTGGGAGTTCTTCCTGCTGGTGTCGCCACCCTTCCTAGCACAGTGAATAAGCCACAGGCCTCAAGGAGCCCGTCAGCACAACACTGTCTTCGTTAATGCCTCGTCCACCAACCCTACAGCCCAGTGAGTGGAGTATTGCCCCTCCGTGGCACACCCACTTGTACTGTTCCCCAACTTCATGTAGCTCTTACAAACCCAGTCTGTCAAGGATGCTGAAGAGGAATGACCGTGTGACTAAAGCTGGGTGGAAGACGTCTGCAGGGTGCAGGGCTTGGTTCCCATGTAATAGTCACGCTGGTGCAGGTGGCTGGTTCTCATCAGTGACGTAGGTGTGAGAGGTATGTGCTCGACACTGGGAGCTTTGTGAGTTTCCAGAACCTTTTTCCTCTCGTCCTTGGCACGATGCTTTCTAGTGGTAACTTTGAACAGCCGCGATGGTGGGGGTGCTTTGTGTAGTTGGTCCATTTTGGTGATCAGAGTTGTTCTTAGGGTACTTTTCTTGGTCACCATACTGATCCATGCTCATTTGCAATTTCTTCTTGTCAGACACTGTGCCAAGATTGGAAATAGAGACCTCCAGACCTGGTCTCTGACTTCAAGTTGATCCTCGCTCATTATAATCTGATGTAACATGTGCTAAAGGTATTCTAGGTGTGGAGGGAGCAAATCTGCATGAGCCTGTGAAATTTTCTAGAGGTGACCTTAGAACTAGTCCTTAGAACTTAGAAGGACTAAGAACTTGTTTCCCAGATGAATCATAGTAAATTACTCATCCCAGATGAATATAGTAACACTTTGTGAAATCGTGCGTAGTTCTGAATTTCGAGCGTGAGGTGGGTCTTTCAGTGGGAAGCACATGAGTGGAGTGGCTGGAACACAGTGGATGCCTTTGGAACCTTGAGCCACATGCTGAAGTTTGAACTTAGTCCTGCAGGTGGTGGTGAAGAGCCAGATACGAGTTTACAGATAGGAGCTGTATGACCAGATTTATGTTTTAGAAAGGTTGCTATCGCAGTGCTCTGGAGAATGGATTAGAACAGGAAAACTAGTTAACTGGCTTCTGGCATGGTCCAGTTGACAGGATAAGCTGAGGATGGCTTGCAGGGAAATCAATGAAAAAAGGAAGGAGAATTTGAAATGTTCAGGGAACAGAATCAGTAAGAACCTCAATTTGTCTTTCATCACTTGTGGGTGAAAAGACCAGTGAGTTTTGTTCAGTCCCTCATTACTTGCATTAGGCAAACCCTGGCTCCCCACCCCTTCAGGTGTTTGCTGGCAGACCCTCCTTTCTCCTTTACTGACCACACAGAAACATTCAGGCAAAGAATTTTGTTTCTCAAACTACACTTTACTTCATTTTGCATTATTTTTCATTCGGAGTTTAGTCTGCAAAAGAGATCCAGTGTGCCCCTAACTGAAGAGTTCAGTAATTAATGGGTATTAGAAGACGCTTCAATAGAGCAAATGAAAGGAATCCATGAATTCTAAATTGACTTTCCTGTCATGCAGAAGATTAGACCTATGTTCAATCTGGCGGACTCTGCCACGTGTGCCTTTTGAGCCCTTGAAATACGGCTGGTGGGACTGGAACTGTAAGATATTTTTCAGTTTCGCTGAAACTTTATTGTTGTGATAGGACCAATTTCCCTTTATCTGATACATTGTGTAAGATGTGAAACCGGTGTATTGCTTGTGTTACACATAGACACATCACCAGTTGATGTCAAAGAACTGATGCCATCCTAACAATATTTTACTAACTGAAGTAACTTTTTAGAATATGTTTGAGTACTTCTTTCCAGCAGCATGAGTTACTGTGCCTATGGAAATCACTAGTGATTGAGATGCCTTTTTTCATTTTAATATAAATTATTTCTCTGATTTAAAAAATAACTGTGGACAAATTACTAAACTTAAAACCAATGCTGATGCAGAACTGAGCTAGTCCCACAACTGGAACAATGAAGACTAGAAGGGATATCATGAATTTCATGGCAAATGACAATGGCAATTTGTTGCACCAGAGGAAAAGGAAAACCAATGTAAAAAAATTAAAGGTAGTAAAGTGAGCAACAGTAGGGTACATTTTCTTGAAATGCTTAATTGAATTTAATGTTTCCTGTTAACAGTCAAAAAAGAATAATAGATGAAATTAATCACTTAGAATAAGAAGTCCAGCAGATTTTTAAAAAAACTTTTATAACAGGATATGAGCTTGTAGATTTGACCAGCTATAAAAAGGGCTTGTATTCTTCCACAGGAAAAAACATTTTAGTGGAGATATGGTATGAAAAATATATTTATATTACGGAAATTTTGTTAGAAAATGAAGACACAAAGTATTTTACAAGAATGTAGTATTTTCAGTTTACCTAGAGACTATAAGACCTAGTTATCTAGAGATTATAAGACCTTCCTAATACTCTTAAAGATTGTTTAAAGTTTAAACATTGAAGTACTTACTAGCTTTGCATGAGTTGTGTGATACAAAAGACACCAACAGTTAATACTTAGTGTATGCATTTTCTTTAAAGGACTTCCAAATTTACAAAGATATGTGAACTCTTGGCCTAAACTCAGAATTACAACATGGATATTTTTATGTCTTTTACATCCACCAAAGAATTTCTTCCAGGTATGAAGAAAGATCATTTCTGTTACAGATAGTGCTGTAGGTGTGTTAGGTCAGAAATCTGGATTTGTTGGAATTTTAGTGATTTCCTTTATTATTTTGTTACACCTTATGCTTATTGAAGTTAGTTGCACTTACTTCCCTGAAACAGACTGAAAAGTGTCATAGTTGTTAAAATTAAGTAAATAAAATTTCAAATCAAGTTTGTGAAGACTATTCAGAGGGATAGAAGGCTAAAATTCAATGATCTTGTCTTCTAATGCTTATTGGTTCAATTATGAAAGGAACTTTAACAATGGTTTACTGTTCATTTAATACCAGTTTAAGATTATCTTGCAACAAAAGAAATGCTTGCTATAAATAGTAATCAAAAGCAAACCATGTCTGTATGATACACATTTTCTTACAAGTATCAGTCTGCATATGAGTGAACCAAAATTGAAGCTCCAAGGAGAGGAAAGACGATTTGTGACTTTCACAGGCAGGTACAAGAAATTATGTTGAACCTCATGATACAAACCAAGAATGCCAATTTTTGTATATATTCTAACAAATTTTAACTGTCATCACATTTTGTAAATTGGCTGCTAAAACCAGAAGAAAAATTTGAGGAACACTTTGTTGATACCTTGGTTTAAGTTTAGAGTTGTTTTTCAAATTATGCAAATTTGAATCTGATGTTACTCTAGAGCGGACATAAGAATTAATGAGAACTGGAATGAAAATGTTCTTGGAGAGAAGTTGATAAGCTTTTGCTACAAAGTTAAATAGATTATAAAAGAATAAACTGGTTTTGTGTGGTTTCAAAAAAGTTTTTAATGACTTTTGATGATTCACTTGTGGGAAAACAAGTGTTATTTGGGATAATTTGGATATATGAATCTACTTTCTCAGTTTTATGTAATTGTTAAAATAATTAAAATGTTACACTAGAAAATATTAATGCAAAAAGTAGTAAAGAAGGAATAGACAAGCATGAGACTGAAAAAAAAGTAAGATGACAGGCATAAATCCAATAATATTAAATGTGAATGGATCAAGCAAGGTCAGACTGGATGAAAATAATGGAACCATGTGCTAACTGCAGGAGATGTACTTTAGATTCAAAGACACAAACAGGTTGAAATAAAAGGATGGAAGAAGGTATGCAAACAAAGTTGGTGTGGCTATCCAAGTAAGACAAAGTAGACTTGAAAACAAACAAAATTACTAGAGATAGAGAAACTTTTTGTAATCATGAGCAATGCTAAATGATAAACCACAGTCTACATGAAGCAAGACTAACAGAATGAAAGAGATAGACTATCAACATTAATAGTTGTCCAATACCATATTCCCAATGTATAGAAAAACTAGGCAGAAGATCAAGGAAATACAATACTTGAACACTATAAACCAAGTAGACTAAACAGACATGTATAGAACATTGTACCTACCCATACCAGAATACATATTCTCAAGTGCACAGGGAACATTCTCCAGTAGATAATAGGCTATGTCATGAAACAAGAAGTTTAAAGAATTGAAATTGTACCAAGTATGTTCCCTGATCATCGTGAAGGGAAGCTAGGAAGAAAGTTGGGAAATTTGGAAATATGTGGTAGTTAAACTACACTTCTAAATACCAGTGGGCCAGGGGCGCCTGGGTGGCTCAGTGGGTTAGAGCCTCTGCCTTTGGCTCAGGTCAGGATCCAGGACCCTGGGATCAAGCCCCGCATTGGGCTCTCTGCTCATCAGGGAGCCTGCTTCCTCCTCTCTCTGTCTGCCTGCCTCTCTGCTTACTTGTGATCTCTGTCAAATAAATAAATAAAATCTTAAAAACAAACAAACAGTGGGCCAAAGGAAAAAAAAAAATTAGAGAAATTAGAAAATACATGGAAATAAATGAAGACATAACACACCAAAACTTCTGTGATGCAGTGAAAGCAGTACTTAAAGGGAAATTTGCAGCTGTAAATACCTACATTTTAAAAGATCTCAATAACCTAATCTTCCACTTCAAATGCTGGAAAACAAAAGAGCAAGGTAAACCCAAAGCAAGCAGAAGGGACATAATAAGGACTGGAGTGGAAAATAATGAAATAGAGAATAGGAAACTAGTAGGGAAATCAACAGATACAAAAGTTGAGTCTTTGGAAAGATAAGCAAAATTGATGAGCCTTATACTGAGCAGGAAAAAAAAAATTACTAAAATCAAAAATAAACGGGAGGACATTACTTCTAACCTTACAGGAAAAAAAAAGGCTTATTACGGAGTACTATGGACAATTGCTGTCTAATGACTGAGATTATGTGAATGAAACAGACAAATTACTGAAACTGACAAGAAGAAATAGAAAATCAGAATAAATATATAACAAGAAATTGAATTAAAAACAAAAAGCTATATAGAAAGAAAAGCCCGGGTCCAGATGGTTTCACTGGCAACTTCCCCTATGTACTTAAGAACAATTCTTCACAATCCCTTCCAAAAATTAGAAGGAACACTTAGGTCATTCTGTGAGGCCAATGTTACTCTCATATCAAAGCCAAAGATGTCACATGGAAAGAAAACTACACACTAATGCTGCTTATGAATACAGCTAGGAAAATCTTCAGTAAAATACCAGAAAACTGAATCCAGCAACATGTAAAATAATCATACACCATTACCAAGTGGGATTTATCTAAAAACGAGGTTCCTTAATATCCCCACTTAATGTAATACACTCCATCGATAGTATGAAGGGCAATACCACAGAATCACATCATTAGGCACAGAAAATGTATTGACAAAATTCCATAACCTCTCATTTAAAAAGGAACGGAGGAGAACTTCCTCAGCCTGATAAAGGGTGAGGAACCTACAACTAACATCCTTAATGGTGAAAGAGTGTGAAGGCTCTTCCTCTAAGATCAGAAAAAAAACAAGATGTTCACCCATCACTTCTCTTCAGCATTGAACCAGAAGTTCTAGCCGCGGAAATAAGGCTTGAAAATGAAATAAAAATAATAAGATCAGAGAGGAAGACATAAAAGTATATTTGCAGATATGATCTTGTACCTAGAAAACCCCAAGTATTCCACACACCAAAAACCTATTAGAACTGATAAATGAATTCAGTAAGGTTATTAGAACAAGATCAACATACAAAAACCATATTTTTATTCACTAGCAAAGAACAAATCAAAAATCAAAGCAATTGCATTACTATAATAATAAAGAGTAAAATTCTTAAGAAATTTAATGAAAGAAATGGAAGACTTGCACACAAAATTACAAAACTTTGAAAGAAGACCTAAATAAGCATTAAGACTTTTCATGTTCATGGACTGAAACGCCTAATACCATTAAGATGGTGATACTCCCCAAATCGATCTGTAGATTCAACTGTAGTCCTATCATAGTTCTAGCTGACTTTTTGTTTGTTACAGAAATTAACAAGCTGATCTTAAAATTCATGAAAATTCAAGGAACTCCAAAGAGCCAAACAATATTGAAAAAGAACAGAGTTGGAAGACTCAACTTTCCTGAGTTCAAAGCTTCAGTAACCAAGAAGTGCAGTATTGGCCCAAGGATAACATATATTGATCAATGGAATTGAAAGACCAGAAATAAACCCTTACATTTATGGTCTACTGATTTGAGACAAGGGTAACAAAGACACCTTATTAGGGGAAGGAATACTGTCTTTGACAAATGGGGCTGGATGACTGATTCTCCACGAGCAAAAGAATGAAGCTGGATTTCAGTCTCACACCATGTAAAATAAGTAAAAGGAATTAAAAAAAAATCTAAATGTAAGAGCTAAAACCAAAATCCCTTAGGAAAAAACATCAGTATAAATCTTCATGACCTTGGGTTGAGTAATAGTTTCTTAGATAAGACGTCTTAAAGTACAAGCAACCAAACGGAGGAAAATAGACAGATTTCATCAGAATTAAGAACTTTCATGCTTCAAAGGAAAAGAAAGTGGAACAGCTGTCAACAGAATGGAAGAAAATATTTGTAAATCATGTATCTGTTAAGTCTAGTCTCCAGAATATATAAAGAACAATTACAACTCAATAATGAAAAAGCAGCTCAATTTAAAAATGGGTAAAGAATTTGAATAGACATTCTCCACAGAAGACCTGAGTTTCTCTTTGGAGTGATAAAAATGTCATAAAATTGGATAGTAGTCATGATTGTACACTATGGTAGATATATTTTTTAAAACTTTAAAAAAACAAATATGAATTATATACTTTAAAAGGGTAAATTTTACAGTATATAAATGATCTTAAAAAACATAATTTTGTATGATTTCTTCTGGGACTTGAATTATTTGAGATTCACTCACATTAGTGCATGTAGTTGTAAGCTGCATTATAATATTGCATTTTGCATGAATATTCCAAAATGTACCCTTCCCTGCAAGTATCTTTGAGTTGTTTCTAGTTTTCTCTCTCCTTCCCCGAACACTTAAAAACCATTCTGCTCTGAACATTCTGGTAGGTGCCACTGTAAGCTGAGCTTCTCTGGAGTATAATCTTAAGGGTTGGAATTCCTAGGTGTTGGGGCAGGCGTGTGTTTGACTGTACTAGATATGCTTACTCCTGTCCAAAGTGTTTCTGCACAGGGTGCCTGGGTGGCTCAGTTGTTAAGTGTCTGCCTTTGGCTCAGGTCGAGCCCCACATCAGGCTCCCCACTCAGGGCGGAGCCTGCTTCTCCCTCTCCCACTCCCCCTGCTTGTTGTGCTCTCTCACTGTCGCTGTCTCTGTCTCTGTCAAATAAATAAATAAAAATCTTAAAAAGGGGGGGTTCTGCTTACTCTCCCCCCAGAAGTTGATAAGATTTTGCCATTCTTCCCCAACTTTGCCAATGCTTGTTTTTGTCTTAGTTTTTGGCAATCTGATGGGTATAATGGTAACTCATTGTGATTTCTGTTTATAGTTCCCTTATTAGTTACAGGCTTTTTTTTTGTGTGACTATTTTGAGTTTCTCTTATGATTTTATGTCTGTTGAGGATTTTGTCCTTTTCTGGTTAATTGGTGATTTTTTATGCACTCAGGGTACTTAACCCTTTAACCCTGTATCTTTCCTCCATTGTCTTTTAATTTTTACATGTTTTAAACTTCGTACTTTGAAATAGTTAAGTTTTCAAAATAATTTTTTAAAGATTTATTTATTTGGCAGAGAGAGAGAGAGAGAGAGAGCACAAGCAGGGGGAGTGGCAGGCAGAGGGAGAGGGAGAAGCAGACTCTCCTCTGAGCCAGAAGCCCAATGCAGGACTCCATCCCAGGACCCCAAGATCAAGACCTGAGCCACCCCGGCACCCCAGTTTTCAGAATAATGAGTTGATTTTCTTGTGTCCTCCAAAGGTTACCAAACAGTCTATTGTTTTCCTCTTGTATCAAAAACTCATGGATATAAGCATATCTGATGCCTGTCGTCCATTCTACTTACTTACCATTACTGATGTTCAAATTACCCCATCCTTGGCCAGTGACTTATTCACGCTGGTCCCTGTGTCTTTTTAGCACAATCTTGGTAGTCTTTAGAAGCTTCTATTCTGTTTTAAAAAGATGTTCTAGGTTCATCTTTTATATTTCCTGCTCCGTATCTGGAACCAGCCATTTCTCCAAAGACTCCTGGTTCCTTCAGTGAGAAATGGTATCTGGAGGCCACTGCTCTGGGATTGTTCAGTTTCTGGAAACTTTCAGGGGACAGAGATAAGAGAGATTTTTTCCCCCTTGCAGATAAAATATACCAGGCAATTATAATTGTACTTTCTGTTGGAATTTTGTAAATGACTATTTTCATGTTATTTGGAATGCTTTTTTTTTTTTTACTAATCTCCACGTACACTGTGGGATTTGAACTCATGACCCTGAGAACTTGTATGCTTTTCCAGTGGAGCCAGCCAGGTGCCCTGAAAGAGTTAGTCCTTTGGGGATTCTACCACCACAGGAAACAAAGTCAGGTTCATTTCTCATTTTTTTTAAGATTTTATTTATTTATTTGATGCAGAGAGAGAGAGAGAGAGACAGTGAGAAAAGGGAAACAAGCCAAGGGAGAGGGAGAAGCAGACTCCTCGCTGAGCAGGGAGCCCGATGCGGGGCTCGATCCCAGGACTCTGGGATCATAACCTGAGCCTAAGGCAGACGCTTAATGACTGAGCCACCCAGGCGCTCCTGTTTTCTTTTTATTAACTCAATTTTTAGACTTTTTTTTTTAACTATTCAGTCTTTTGGGATCATGTTAAATATCTACGTAGTTATCAAATCAAATGGGCAAAATAAGATATTTAAGGAAATCTAGCTTTAAACCATATTCCCTCTTTCCAGAGGATTGTGGTTGGTCTCTTCCATTCCTGCAGGAAACTACGGGAGGGAGGAAGCCATTGCAGTTAGCCTCAGGGCTTCAGATGTTACCCTCAGTCTCCTTCTTCTACTAAGTGCTGTGATTTCCCCTCCGGTGTTTGCCTGGAAAGGCTCCAGAGGTAGAAGGCTGCAGGGCCATCTCGGGACAGGGTCTTTGGCTGAGCCCCCAAGCCCACTGTCTGTTCAAACAAACTCCTGCAGTCTTGGTGTTCTTCCAGAGATCCCCTTGAACATTTGAGTCCAGGGCATTAACTGAGGAACCTATGTCATGTCGGGAGAAAAGGGCCTGTGGTCGTTTCAGGTCAGGTCATGACCCCACTGCCTTCTCCACCAGAGATGCGCAGTGATCTGTCTTGTTAGGGTTCATGTTTGCCCAGACCCAAGCCTGACACAAAGATTCAGGACCCTTGGGAACTTGGGGGCAGTGGTGTTGATGAGAGATTTAATCTGCATCCTGGGAAGCCACCTGTTCTAGGTTGAGTTAGAACTTGTCAAAATGCACCCTCCCCCATTTAGATCCCTGAATGTCCTTGTCCAAATAGGAACAGAAAAGAGCCAGACCCATGTCTTCATAGAGTAACAGCTAGAAAAGGAGTCGGATTGTCCGTGGTGGTTTGGTTGATAGTCAAGCTGGGGAGAACTCTTCCCAGAAAACGTGAGTTGTCATTTATCACTAAAAAAGGAGTCTACCGGGAAGTTTCTCCAGAGATGGACATCAGTATCCAGCTCGGGGCACTTTCCCATCAACCCTGAGGATCAGTCCGGAAATGCTGCTGGTAGAACAGAAGCAATCAAAGTCACTAATTATTTCAATGAAACTACCAGAAATCACGGGAAAAACCAGATGCAAGCCAGGCTTTTCCTGCAGCCTTCAGTTGTGCCTCATTCCAGGGAAGAAAGCAAAGTAGAGGGAAGAAAACAAAACTTCCAAATTTTAGCCACAGAGAAGGTTAGGCAGAGCCTAACTGGTGGGAAAAAAAAAAAAAAAAATCCCAGTTTTAACTAACTTATGCTTGCCTGATGCCCAACAGCTTTAATTGCTGGCTCTGGGTCACCTGCTGAATGTCAGTAGGGTCCCTCACACACATGCATTCACCCACACATAATCTGGGCACAGTGCTCCTCCTGGGGGGTGGGACCCATCCTCCCACTGGCCCCTTCTTTCTTCAGTACCATCGATTCCAGCAGGGGGAGGAACGGGGATCGGTATCACGGCAAGAACAAATCAGCCCCAAAGCTGCTATTATCGTGTTTATTGAGAGAGTAGGGGAAGGGCTTGGATGGTCAGGGGTGGGCAGCAGGTCCCCAGCCTGTCGACGGCAGCAGCATCTCAGCCCCACGCTGGGATACACTGGCCTCGGCTCAACCAAAGTATGTCAGGGCCCCCTGTAAAGAGAAGCCAGGTTTCTGCTCTCCTCCAACTCACCATCGTGGAGCACCCAGGGGAACTCAGGGCAGAGTTCCTGGAGGGGTCCCACCTTACCTCCGGGGGCCTTCTGCAGCCCCCCTGTCTTTCACATAGGGTTAACCCGGTTCCCACCCAAGGCCATCCTGCTTTTCCTGTGGGTGGGCCATGAGGTTTCCCTGACACAGGGCCCAGATGCCTTGGTAGCGTTTTAGGGAGTGGGGTGTTTCCATTCTATGGGAGGCTGGGGACAGCCACCCTCGCAGGGAGTGCCCAGGGTGTCCCACGTTACCAGCAGCATCTTCATGGCCCCCATGGCCTCCATGGCCTCAGGGCCCAGCTCGGCCACACACTTCCTGGAACCCTCTACAAGATGCTCCACCGGGATCCCCAGCATGGTCAGCATAAACTTCAGGGGGTTGAAGCTTCCAAGAAAGGGTTGGACCCTGGCTCCTGCCCCGGCCACAGTCCCTGCCCCGGCCTCTGCAGCACTCAAAGCAGAGGCCACAGGCTTGGCCTTCGAGTTCCCGAAGAAAGCGGCAGCTGCAAACACAAGCAGAGAAAACCCCCCCACCCCATATGAACTGGTGCTCCATGGAGACCTGCCAAGGGCCTGGCTCCCCTAGGAGGTGCCTCCCTCATCCCCACTCCCTCCTGAGGCAGGGAGTCCCAGCTGGCTGGGAGAGGCAGCCACGTAAACAGAATCATGGCCCAGCAAGCAGGGGGCTGGACAGAGGCACCTACAGGGTGGCCCCAGGGTAGAGGGAGGAGAGGAAAGCTCTGAGTGGGGGCCCCTCAGAGAAGGGGACACCTGGGCTGTGCCTTGAAGGATGAGGCAGACAGTTCCAGACCGAGGCAAGTGCTGGCCTGGTGCTGGGTGGAAAGGAGAAACCAGGGTCAGCCAGTGGGGACATGAGAGGAAGCCTGAGGGCCCCGGGCAGGGCAGGCCCCAGAGGGTCTTGAAGACCCCAGGAAGGAGCAGGACTTCCTGCCCAGAGGGACAGGGAGTGCTGGGAGGCAGAGGAGTGGCCTGGGACCCAAGGCAGGGGCTACAGGATCAGGATCGGCTACCATCAGGACCAGGGGACCAACAGAGACCCCGCAGGGACCCTGTGGTGAGGAGCTGGGGACTGAGGCCTGCCAGCACTCACCTGGCTGGCTGAGCAGAGCCACACAGAGCATCAGGAAGGCAGCAGTGAGCTTCATGGCGGACCTGCTCTCAGGAACAGAGATGGGCCCAGCTGTGGGCTTCATATACCCCGTGCTCTCCCCTGCCCTGGGCTGGGGCCTCCCCCCGCCCCTCCCCACACACACACACAATGCTCCTGAGAAATGTGCTGTTTGCTCAGCCAACAGAGCCCCGGCCAACTTCCTGCTCAGGCTGGTGGGCCCTGGGAAGCCCGTGCCCCCCTGCCCTGCCTGGGTCTCAGGGACTTCCTGTTGGCAGGGCCCCCTGGGCTGAGGGCTGTTCTCCCCAGCCAGAGCAGGAACGCAGGCTATGCTTTGTGGGCACGAGGCCCATCCAGGCCTCTGCCTTTGCAGAGAGCTTTCTGTTCTGAGTCCATCTGGCCCTCCAGCTGTGCTGTGGGCCCTGGTGAGGAAGGAGCAGAGGGGACAGATGTGTGACCCCAGTCCTAACCCCCACTGCCAGACCACGGAAATGTCATGCAGTGGGGGCTGTCCTGGCTCCCCGGTCCTGGAGAGGCAGAGAAGAAACTCCAGGTAGTGAACCTCCCCCTGTGCCCAGGTTAGACCTTATTCCTGGTCCCCTCCCTGGTGGGGCCACAGGTAGCTACCAGTGAGAACAGAAGGACCCAGGACATGTTCCCATATTTGGAATCAGTCTCCATGCCAAACGTTTCTGTAAAAGTCCTCACACATTGGTCACTACAGAATATGACAGTGGAGGATAAGAAAACATATTTAGTCCTGTAACATTCAGGCTCATCAGTGGGGAGCCCCCCACTTTGGTTATGCGGGGGTCTTGACCTTGGCAGCCCACCCCTGAGTCCCCCCAGGGCCTGACTCACCTCTGCAGGTGTTGTCCACCACTGCCCCTAACCCCTGCCTGCAGATAGCATGGGGCTCAGTAGTAGCCATGCTCAGCGTGTGAACATTTGTGTGACCTTCTCACAATTCTCCCTTGACTGTTTTGGGGACAAGGGGTGGGGTGGGTGGGGGCTTTTGCATTATAAATGTATGTTTTGTTGATCACCGTGGGGTGATTTCAATGGGGAAGTGCATTTTCAAGGTTTAAAACTTTACCTTTGAGGGATTTCTTTCCGAAGGGATGCTGGGACGGGACCTCACGAGAGCGCCGGGCCCGGGTTGTAGGGACAGCTGGGTGGGAAAGACCTCTCGCCCTGGGGCCATGCCCATGGTGCCCCAAGCCCTCTCCGGGTCCTTCCACAAGTCAGGGTGACCCATCCTCCACCCACAGACAGAGGATGCTGGAGCTGGGTGGGGGAAGGTAGGAACGGTTGGTTTCTCTGTGATGTCATGCACTTGGGTGAGGACACGTTCTTTGAGGAGAAGTTGAGGCCACTGATGCTTGTGTGTGTGTCGGGTTGGGGGTGGGCAGTGCTGCTACAATGTTCTCAGAGGCCTCTTGTTCCTTTGAGACCTGGACACTGTGGATCTCGAAAGAGCAGGCCCGGCTCCTTCTGGCTTGGGGTTGGGAGGAAGCTTGCAGGGTCCCAGGGTCTCCCAATGGCTCAGGTATAGCCACAGCCAAAGGACCCCTGACCCACTCTAGCCTCGGGAGTGGGTGTGGGGAATCACAGCTGGGAGAGCCACAAAGAGAGATGGAGGGTGGGAGTCAAACTGTGCTCTCCTTGGGGACTCGAGTCATGACTTTCAAGTAACATTTTGTTGTGGGCAAGCCGGAGGGGGCTGCTCTCTTGTTGGTTGAATTCTGCACGTGATGGCACCATTGGCTTCACCCAGACCCTGTCCGTGGCTGCTGGTGGCCAGAGCCCAGCCCTGTCCGCAGAGCCTGAACAACACAACGGAGTCTAGTTCTGGACCAGAATGGGGATAGGGCAGGATGCTGGGGGAGCGGTCCTCAGAGCCAACTTCATGACAGACCCATTTCACCCTTGCCAGAGCTGTGTCTTGGCAGCAGCCCTCAGAAGCAGGGAAGTCACGCACCTGTCACTGAGAGGAGGTCCAGACGCCCTCCAGGCCCGGCCACCCACACCTTTAGCTGTTACAGTGCGTTCACAGAAGAAAGAAAGTGATGGACCACATTTCCTGTGGGGGTGGGAACTCTAGGCCTCTGCTGGCCCCCAGCCCACTGCTATACCCAGCGACCGTGACTCCTGTCATCTGGTCCATGCTGTGCATGGTTGAGGGGTCCTGCTCATTGGTGGGCCCATTGATTTTCCTCCTTTGTCCGAGTGGCCGTGGGTTGGCTGGTGCTGGTCCTCTCTGCCTCTTGGTTCTCCTCTCTCCCAGATACGGGCCAGGGAAGCATCTGGCCCAGGCTTCAGGCCTCTGTGGTTCAAGTCCTCTGTTGTCTTGTTCTTCTCTGCCATTGCTCCCTTGGGTTCTTGGCCAAGAGCCATCTAATGGCACTGCGATCCTAACACTGTGGTACAGGGACGGATGGCTTTTCCTCGAGCTTGTCTTTCTCAGATGCACTCAATGAGGACCAGGGCCCAACCAGAGAAGACGGTTGAGAGAGTTGACCCAGAATCACGGAGCCAGAGTACATGGGATCTGAAACTTCTTGACTTTCCTCGCCAGAGCCAAGCCATGGTCACTGTGTCCCCAGCTGGGCTCTCATCTTTGCTTCTGGTGCCCGGGGCAAGTGCCCCCACAAATATTCATTACATCTGAGATAAGATGGGCAATAAAAGTAATTCATGAGGTCACACTGAACACTTTTTTTCAGTAATTTTTTTTCTGATGTCAAACACAACTGCTTCATACTTTTATTTGCTAAGTTTTGTCTATTGCTTTTGCTAATTCTTCCCAAATCCTCCAATAGAAGTCCTCACTAGGGTCCTCTACAGGATGTGGACATTTACAGAGATACCCTTGACAAGTCCTCTGTCCTCCTGCTCCGTTCTAGCAAGGGGTGGATGTCTTCTTCCATAAAATATATATATATATATATATATATATATATATATATATATATATATATTTCATGACCACATTGTTGAATCCATGATGGATCCATTATTATACATATTCATTACCATTATATTACTTTTTTTGTTGTTGTTAGAAAAGACACTAAAATGAAAGCCTTTTCGAGATCTTAAGTGCCACCTGGGCCCTCGACTCTGGGCCTCCTGCACCTGGCACAGAAGCCATCGGCCTTTAATGGAAGAGACTGGAGACAGCTTAGTGCAGTGCCACGGAAACCGTGAGCCCTCTTTGTAATGTCACTGCCCAAAATGATGCAGGAAAATGTTGCCCATCTGGACTGGGGTGGGGTGTGTGGGACACCTCCTGCAGCTCTGCGCCCCAACCCTGTCAGTGAGGCTGCCCGTGTACCCCGGCATCGCCTGAGCCCACGTAGCCTGGTCCGCAGTCCCTGAGTTGTGGGGGCAGGCACAGGGGCCCTGCTCCAGGCCCAGCCCTGCCCCTGACACTCACTCCAGGTTCTGGGATGTTATCAAGTCCCACCCATGCTCACTGCCAGGGTGGGGTGTAGGGCGGCGGGGGTTTCCCCTTCCCCCGCCCCTGCCAACACCTTCCACCATGCAGACAGGACCAGAGAAAGCTGACGGTGGGGAGAGACAAGAGTGAGGCCAGAGAAGGCAGAGGAGGCAGGCAACCCGTGGGTTCCCAGCAGCCCTGGCTTCCTGGCGGCGTCCCGGGGGATCTCTCTGCACCCTCTTCCTGGAGATCTTTACCCTTAAAGTACCCACCCCCTCCTGCGTGCCCCCTTTCTGGCCCCTTGTGGATGGAGTAAACCTGATCTTGGCCTTCCATGAGCCTGCACAGTGGTGGGAGGCCGGCTTCACGTGCACCCCAAGATTTCTAACCCCCGAAACGTGTCCCCACAGCTTCCCAGCAAAGTGTGTGTCCCAGTGTCACTGTTTCACTACTGAGGCGGAGGGACCGGCCTCAGTTCCCTAAATCGTAATGGTCAAGGCCAGGACTCATGCAAGCTCTCAGAGCCCCTCCGGCAACCCCCCCCCGCCCCCAATCCCCTGTGAACCTTTAGCAGCAGGTGGTGGTGGGGGCAGCTGAGGGTCCTGAACCCCAGGGAAGCTGGCCGAGCAGGGGACGCTGATGCCCCTGTAACAACTCACCACATACTTACTGGCTGAAAACAGCACACATTTATTTGCCCATAGTCTAGAGGCTATGAGTCCAGTATCTCTGGGCCAGAGTGAGGGTGCGTTGGGGCCAAGATCCTTCCAGAGGCTCAGGGAGCCTCTCCTAGCTTCTGGCAGCTGCCCACATTCCTTCTTCCCCTTCAGTGTGCATGTGCGTGAGTGCGTATGTGCGTGTGTGTGAAATCTCTATGCCTCCCTCTTCAATGTTACATACCACGGCTTGCATTCTGGACACCGGTCTCCTCATCTTCCTTTCAAGACTATGAACTTGGGGTGCCTGGGTGGCTCAGTAGGTTGGGCATCTGCCTTCGGCTCAGGTCATGATCCCAGGGTCCTGGGATGGAGCCCCACGTCGGGCTTCCTGCTGTGTGTGTGTGTGTGTGTGTGTGTGTGTGTAACCCTCTTCATCTCAAATAAATAACTAAATAAATAAAATCTAGAAAAAGAAGAAAAGATGATTAACTTCGTCACATCTGCCAACACACTTTCCGTATGAGATAACATCTAAAGGCTCAGGAACTAGGACCTGGATAATTTTGGGTGCTTCTCTACTCATCACAGCCTCTGAGTTCTCTGTAGCCTCCTCCCTGGGTTAGGCCAGTTGACGGCATCCGGAGGGGCATTAGGGCACAGCTGGCATGAGGCCAGGGTGCAGGGTGGGCGGAGGCCAACAGTACCAGCCTGAGGTCCCGGTGCTGGCAGCCATACCCCTGCCTCCTGCTGATGACATGGTCAGCCTGTCCTGGACAATGTTGGCAAACTTCCCTGGGCCCAGACAGACACTGGCTTGCTCCTCTGGGAATGAGGTGCTGAAGGTGGACAAGAACTGTGGTGACCCTGGACGGGTGAGTCAGTTGCCCACTGTCAGGCTGCAGAAGGACCAGGAAGCCTGCCGGACCCCAGAGCTAGACCCTACCCTGGCTGTGAATTCAGCAGACACCTACAGGGGACTTCCGACAGCCATCTCTGGACTGTGACCCAGGCAGCATCCCCTCACTTCCGCCTGGGGCCACCACTCAGCGCACTCTCCATCCCCGAGGTCACGGGAGCTTCCTTAGTCTCTTCCTCCCTTGGTGCTGGGTCAGCCTCTCTGTTTCTGAGCCCAGCCTGGTGACCTGGTGGATTGTAACAGATGACAGCACTTTTGTCTCTCAGGGAAGAGCGTGGTCACTCTGGGCAGGTGGGCCCAGCTGTGCCTCCACACCTGTGCGTGGCTGGAGCCCTTCCCACTCCCCCAGAGGCCATGGCTGCCCTGTCTCTTCCCAGGGAGGTCCTCCTGGGCCAGGACAGCCACGCCAGCCGATAGAAGATCCCCCACTCTCCTGTCCTGTGTCGTCACCACGAGGGCAGGTTGGCCTGGCTGGGGCTCCTCTGGGAGCTGAGATGCAACCATCCCAGTGGGGCCTTGGAGTGACTTGAAGGCAAGTAGGCTGGGAGTGGGCTGCTGGCCTTAGCTGCCAGGACCAGAGCTGGGGTGTCGTGCCCAGGGGCAGCAGCAGGAATCCCTGCCTCACCCTGGGGTTTCTTCCTCTTCCTCATAACTTGGTCATCCAGGCCCTGGGGTCCTGTGGCTCTGGGAATTGTCTCTGTCTCTGTGGGGCCTTTGCTTGGGTCAATATTGATCTGGCTTCTTTGAGTACTTCCTTCTTTCTGCCTCTTCCCTGACCGGGGCCCTGTCCCCGCAGAGCCCTGCTGCAGGGGAGGCTGGGCAGGGTCAGCCGCCGGCCATATGGCTTTGGCTGTGTGGGTTGGAGGCTTTAGTGAAAGTGGCAGAAAAGCTGGCCTGCACGGAAATTCCGGGTCCCCAGACGGCTGTCCATCCCAGGCCTGTGGCCGAGGCACCAAGCTGCCCACAGTGATGTGGGTCTGCGGGGGGCCTGTTCCACGAGGTTCCCTGGGTCCCTCCACTCTGAGTGCTGTGCTGACTCCGCAGCTGGGCTGAGCCATGTCCTGTATACACGTAGGCCCTGTTTCCCTGTTTCAGCCTGGGCTCGAGTAGGACCCTAGCCTCCTGGGACCCAAGGCGCTGCCAGCTGTAGTTCCCTAAATGGAATGGGGTGGGGTGAGGGCATGCCGGCCTTTCCTCCTCACCTCCCCCTACCCCCTTGGGCCCTCCTTCCTTTTGAACTGATTCTTGGCTACAAATCTTCCTCCTGCTTACGTGTCACTCCTTACGGCAGGGACTCTGGGCTGTGAATTCTGTGGGGATTGGGGCTCTGCCATGTCCCATGGCCTAGGATAACGGGTGGTTCCCTGGTGTGGGTCCTTCAGCCTGCAGGGGTGATGTCAGGATGGAATCTGGGGCACCAAGGGACACTCCAGCGTGCCCTTGGCCCGATGCCCCCTAGAGAAGGCAAGTCACGGCTGATAGGAGTGTGGGCCTGGGGCAGAGCGGGAGATGGGGTGAGGGACCCCAGGGTGGGAAAACACTGCTTGGACGCCCCCATTGGCCCCCTTGCTGGCTGAGTTCCCATTCATACCTGGAGACTTTGGTGCTCTGGGGACTGAGGTCCTGGGACCTTGGGACAGTGAGTGCAGCCCTGGGTGTCCAGGGCAGGTAGGACCCAAGAAGCCCGGAAGTGTGAGCGCAGCCCTACCTGGACCCGCGTGTGGGCGCGCATTGTGCTGGCAGCCGGATGATGGCTGACACCTGGCTTGAGGTATCCGGGGAGAGAGGCTACCTCCAACCAAAGAGAGTGTCGCGTTAAAATGTCCAAACCTAGAGGCGGTATGTGTCTTTTTTGTGTTCACAGATTTATTATAGAAATAAAAGCAACAACAAACCCGTCATTACCAGCTGCCTTTGTGGAGAGGGGCTCTTTCCACAAGGGTTGAAAATGAGGCCAGGACAGTGGGCCTCACAGCCCAAGGAGGGGTTGGGCACCCAGAAGGTCCCCAGCCTGGGAGAGACCTGGACAAGGATGGCCTCTGGCTCCTGACCCTTGCTAGGCTCCATCCTATCTGCTCCCCTGGGTGCGGTGTCCCCTGGGTGCAGCCCAAATCCAGGTCTAGGGGTCTCCTTTGCTCTCCCTGCCCTGAACCCCTGAGGCTGTGGCCAGGTCACATCCACAGGGCCAGCGTCCTGTCCTCATCTGCAACTGCCTCTATGCCAGGCATTCCTGTGTGCAGGGAAATCACACTAACATGGCAGAGTTTGTGGGGGGGCCCTGCTGCCCTTGCCTGGCTGGTCTCCCAGGGGGAGGGGGCGGTGATTGAGGTTGGGGTCCCAGCTCAGACCTCCCTGACCTCGGAGTCCAGACACACACTTAACCAGTGAGGTGACCCGGGTGCTCCCTGCGCCCCTCTGGGCCCGTTCCCCCCACCCCCAGGGTGTGGATGGGGTGGTTGGTCGAGGGCACCTGCTGGGCCCAGTGAGACAGGCCCCTGGGTTCCTGTACTCAGGGCTGGAGGCAGCATTTGGCTCTAGGAGGTGGGGACAGAGCTGTGTCACTTTCCCCATCAAACGACAAGAGAGCAGGTTTGCCCTAGGCCGGGCTGGGCTCTTCCCACCTGAGGAGGGGGTCCGGCCTCCTGTGCTTCCCGAGCGCCCTCTGGTGGCGGCCCTGGGGAACTACAAGCCAGCTGGGGCGGGGACCAGGAGCCCCAGTCCTTCGGTGTCCCTCCTGTGGCCTGCCCAGTGGCCTGGTGGGGCTGACGATCCCATGGGAGGACGGCTGGAACCCAACCTTCACAGCCAGCCAGGGCTGAGCTGAGAACCCATTCATGGTAACTCAAAGACTGGCATCAAATTTATTATTATCTTTTGTTAAATATTTTAGATCTTTTCAGAACACGTGGTCTACAAGGCCATGGTGGGTTTTCTTCCCAGTACATTTTTGTGTGTGTAGTTAAGTGACAAGGGGAGAGGTGACGTAAACAGGTGGTATGCACGGAGGGAGGGCCCTGGGGGGCCGCCCCTGCCCCTGCCTCAGGAGCCTAGCTCCTCTAGGGGAGAACGGCCTCTGGGCTTCCACCAGCTAAACCTGAGACCCAGGTCTCCTGGTCCGGTGACATCAGAGGAGGAGGGCCACGGGGGACAGCGAGGGTTACAGTCACACGTGTGTTCAACGTGTCTTAAAGGCACAGTACACAGGGGGTGGTGGGGGGTGGGGATATTCTGCTGGGCCAGCCCCTGCTCGCTGCACGGCCGCCTGTCCTGCAAGCGTCTCGTGGGGGGGTGGGGGGGGGTGGATGTCCTTCTCCATGGTGCTAACTGGAGAAGGGTCTCTCTCCGGCCAGGGGTAGGGGTGGCTGGGCAGTGGGTGCTGGAATGGGGGGGGGGGGCGCTGGGCAGAACAGCTCCAGCCTCCAGAGGGTCCTGGACCACTCCCCTGGGAGGGCAGAGGCTGGACATCAGGCCCAGACCAGGTGGAAAGACACCCTCTGGGCCAGCACCAAAGACCTTCCTCAGTGGGTTCCGCGGTGTTTGCTCCTCAAAGGGCCATTCACAGCTTGGAAGGTGTTTGGGTGGCAGATCCAGGCCCCCGAGGGAAGAACCAGCCATTTCTCACACTGGGACACTCGGGACCATCCATGGATTCTTCCCGTTTGGGACCAGGCAGGTGGGGCCGCAACAGCCTGGGCTATGTCGGCATCTGACTGGGGGTCAGAGGCAAGAACCATCTAGATTCACAAAGACCTTCCCCGGGCTCCCCTCAGACTAAAGTTTTGACAAGCACACTCTTCACAGCAGCTCAGAGTCTCTAAAGTTCTAATGAAAAACCATCTGCTGGATAGTTGTCAACACCCAGGGGAAGGTACACCGTGACGCCTGGCCCAGCAGAGACCACGGCCCCTGGAGGGCAAGCTGTTTGGCCGGGCTCAGGAGAGAACACCCCACCCCTCAACTTCTCGTTCATCGTTTGAGATGGAAACATGGTGCCTTCTCTCAGCCTTGGAGAGCGGAGCAAGCCATTCCCACGGGAATGAGTGGAGTGGACAGTGGGGCAGGACCTGGGGTCTGCAGCTCAAGTCTGATCCCACGTCCGTCACTGTGACTCTCAGACCCTCAGAGTCCTTCTCAGAAAATGGGGATCAAGCCCCCACCCACCACGGTGGGAGGAGGCAATCAGGACTGGCCCCATGGGTATGGGGCTGAACGGAATCTGAATCTTGAGAGAAGAAAGTCCCAGGGGATCCGCAGGGTGGCCTAGGGAGGCAGGTGCAGTGATGGAGTCTGGGGGAGCCCTGGAGCCTGGCTCTCGCTCTTGCTAACTAGGGAGGAGGAAACATCTCCTATCCAAGCTGAGGGAGAGGAGTTCCTAGCCCTCTGGTCGCCTCCGGGCACGGCCCCCACCAGCCGTCAGACCCGGGGTCTTGGGGGCCTTGCCCGGGGCGAGTAACTCAGTAACTATCATCTGTGAAGAAGGGCGCGCGGGCGGACTGGGGGCGGTCGCCCTCATCCTGCGGCCCCGCCAGCTCCCCGTACTCGCTGTTGTAGAACACCTGCCCTCCCTGTGCCCCCCGGTCCGGCCGCCGCCGCCGCCCTTGGGTGTCAGGGTGTGCCCTGGTCACGTCCACGTTCCGGCCCGGTCCTTTACAGCTGCTGAGACAGGGAAGGTGATGATCAGTGAGACAAGAAGAGAAGAGGGACAGGACCCTGATCGGGGTCCGGCTGGAGTCACCAAAGACAGCACTGGAGGGCTAAGCGAGCCCAGAGCCCTCTGAGACACAGACTTGACTCACACAGAGAACCGGACTGATGGGAGTGTAGGCAAACCCTGGAGCTTTCTCCTTTCCCCGCCTGGGTGCGGGGGACAACGGGAAAGGTCCACTTCATGCCCACAAACCTGTTTCTCTCCTAGACTCACCCATCCCTATAACGCACCGACTCTATGGCTCAGGCCCCTTGCTCTTCCCTTTCCCCAAACCCCTCACCCCCAGTCCATACAGAAGTCTTGTCTGTGCTGACTCCAGAATGTGCCGGGCTGCTCTCTCTCCCTCCTGCTCCAGAGCGAGCGCCTACCTCCGATGCTCGGTGCTCCCCTGGCCCCTGTCTCTTCTCCCAGCCCTGCTTCAGAGATCCTTTCTGCCGGAGACCATCCTTCTCCCCATAGACACCCCCCCCCGCCCCGGCACGGCTCGTAGGTACTCTCAGAATGAGCACCGGGCTTCCCTGAAGGCCCTAGGACACTCCCTGCTTACCTCTCACTGTCTCTGAGATTTAAAACTATATATATTTATTTATTTGAGAGAGAGAGAGAGCACTAGCAGGGAGAGAGGCAGAGAGAGAATCCTCAAGCAGACTCCCAGCCGAGCACAGAGCTTGATCCCAGGACACTGAGGTCACGACCTGAGCCAAAACCAAGAGTCAGACACTTACCGGACTGCGCCCCACCCTACCTCCACCAGGAGCCCCATTCTTTGAGATTTTTGAAGGCCTTGCTTCCTTTCTTCTGATTTTGTTTTTGCCGTGCCTGGTGCTCAGCCTGATTTTTTTTTTTTCTTCGTAAATGATTCAGCCTTTTTTTGCTTGAATTCCCAGAAGGTTTACCTTGAAAATCTAACAGTTAAATTCAGACACGCAGCCAAGTCTGCTGTCCTGGGGCAGTTTCCCCAGGCCCTCTTCTGCTGTGTCGACTCAGTTCTTTTATTTGATAGGGTCCCTTGAATCACAAGTTTAAAATATTAGTTCTGTCCTGACACTGGCATCGTTTCCCTTGAAAACTCCAAATCTTACATGTATTGGGTCATGTCCACTCAACCGCTGCACTGGCCAACTTTCTCTCTGCTCTTCTTTACCTCTTTACTTATTTTGGTTTTCTTTTCTTTTGTCTTTTCTGGTCCATCTTCTGTGTCTTTCCCCGTAAGGGAGCATCGATCATATCTGTTGATCCCTGCCCCCTGCACCTCCCCCCGCCGACCCCGCCACCCAGTCTTCATTTTGGAGGGGGAGATCTTTTATTTCAGTTTCTTTCCTGAATGTAGGCAGCCACCACTCGACACCTTTGCACTGTTCATTTCCATTCTGAGTGTTTGAATTTCCGACTCCTGGTGCAGCTCATCGTTTAATTATATATTTAATTCACATTGGGAGTATTGTATCAGCTTTTCTCTACTTTTTTTCTTCTCTTTTCTTTTTTTTTTGAGTGTTGACACCTACTGAAAAGTTTTCATTCCATTTTATTCTATCTTTTTTATGGATAGTGCATGGATTTATTTTTATTTTTAAAAAATATTTTATATATTTGTCAGAGAGAACTTGAGCTGGGGGAGGGGCAGAGGGAGAAGCAGACTCCCTGCCGCACAGGGAGCCTGGATGCGGGACTCGATCCCAGGACCCTGGGATCCTCACCTGAGTGGAAGGCAGACGCTTAACCGACTGAGACACCCAGGCGTCCCATGCTTATTTTTTCTGTTTGTGATTATTCGTGCTGGGATTTCTGGGACTGGAAATATCTGGGTACCCTATGGAAGCGGCTTGGGACATGGGCGGTTTGGGAGGCCTCCTCATTTAGGCTGCATTACACCCACATCTTCGGTATCACCTTGAATTCCTTCAAGGACATCCTTCTTTGCAAAGGCTCCAGTCCTGTTACGCTGTGGTATTGCCACCAAGAACCAACCAGTCGCTTTGCCATGCCGACCTGCCACAAGCCGAGGGCTTCCAGACCTTCCTCTTGCCTACACACTTGGAGGAGGCACCACCCTGCAGGGTGTGGACTGGGCATTCTGCGTGGCTGCTGAAAAGGCACGAGGAGTGACCTGGAGGTGAGGAGTCCATGGGGGTGCTGATCAGCGGTTTGCAGGAGACAGGAAAGGACTGGGCAGAGAGACTCTCTCCTCCTCCTCCCCCACGGAGCCGTCCAAGGCACCTTCTGTCCTTGCACCTGTTTGGAGAATGTTCCACATGCCAAGGGAATGCAGGTGCCCCTCTCGATGCTGGTCTGGATGTGTTGCCAAGGGAACTTGTGTGGACAAGAGGGCTTTGTGTCGCTGCTATTGCGAGGTACAATTTCTGTAATAAATGGTTCCCTTGGGTGTGGATGTGTCTTCTGGGTTCTTGCTTCTGTAGACTCTTCTGTAACTTTCTTCTTTCTTCAGCACTAAGCACTTGTGTCCTGTTCACGGGCCATGCAGAAGCAGTGCCTTCCCCAGACGGCTGCCCTTGGAGCCTCCCACTTGCCCTGGAGCCTCCTCCATCAGACCTCTGCCTCCTTCCTCATCTCCCTGGCTGGTCCCAAGGACCACGAAACACTCCTCTCTCTGGTTGCGGAGCCCATCATCCTCTCCTTCCGCTGTGACTCAGGTATGGCTCTGCTGGTCCCAGCGCTGAGTTTCCTACTCACCCATAAACCCGAGTCTCTCTCTCCTGCTTATGGTACAGGCATGAGCTCTGAGGGGCTGTTTTTATGAAGATGTGTGGAGATTAGAACAGAAGTAACAACTGTCCTCTGGCTCACCCTCTTACTGAATTATGTTTTTTTGGAGGGGGTATATAAAATACTGTTGGGTAAAGAAACGTTACCCAGACACTATTTCCAATCAGCGTTCATTTCTCAAAAACTAGGTTACTAACGGAGATCACCCAATTGAATCCATAGAAACAAAAGAGGGGACCAAGATGCACGGAACAGACAGTAAATTCGGTTGGACATGTGAGGCCTCAAACCACCAGCACCCACAGTGCCACAAACACGCCCACTGTAGGCCGCTGGGAAAATCACCACTAATGGGTTCAGCTGCAGAGATGGTAAAGACACCTGCCAGAACAGTGGAGACTCACCACAACCGTCCTAACGCAGTACAAATAATGTTTGCGGTCTCGGGGGAAAACACTCAGTGACATCATCATACACCGATTAAAAAATGACACAGGCAGAGGCTAGGATTTGTTCCCGAAAACCGTGTCAGACGACCCCAGAAGGGGGCTCCCACAAAGACACAGATCAAAGGTCTCCTGCTTTACCAATGGAGCCCACCAGGCGCCCGCCTCTCCCGTAGGTCCTGTCCTTTAAACAGCTGTGTGCAAGTCCAATACTAGAGTAAGTAGGTAGACATTTAACTATCTTATCTACACCCTTAAAAGATGAAACATTCAGGGATTTTTTTGGAGGGGTGCTATCTTCTTGGACAAAGGGAGGTCACTGTCTGTGTTGGCACATGAGGATTTCTCTGTGACTGCGTTCTTGCGTTCTTATCAAACTAGGACACCAGCCAGCTCCAGGTCACATGATCTGTCTGGTTCTGGGGCCACTGGAGCATAAATGTGGGGGGCCCCCGGGGATAGTGGTCGCGCTCCTGGCTGCAGGGGGGATGTGTAAGCACAGTGGGCATGCTGGATCTTACTCATTTCATGGAGAGGGGGCGTCTGAGCACCTGTCAGATGGAAGGGAGATGGGGGGACCAGCCCCAGGTGTGCTGGGCCAGGATGCTGCTGGGAGGGGGGCTTCTCCGGTGGCCAAAGGCCTTGAGTCCCAGAGCAGTGTGCTTTGAACACCCAAAAAAGCAATAGGGAGCCATGGTAGGTTTCGGGTGAGTCAGTGATAGGCATGCCCAGGCCCGGCTTCCCCCTCCCGGCCCCTTGCAGGGAAAGAGGCTCTGTAAGCCCTACCTGATCCCGCTTTCTTGTCTGTACCTGCTCTCCAGCTGCTCAAACTCCTCGGAGGCCAACACCATCCCACTGTCCGTCTGGTTATCCTGCAGGGAGAGAACAAGACCTTCTGCAGGCAGCACCCCCCAGGACAGCGCGGCACGGACCTCCGCGGCCGGCCTGACACCTGCCATAGGGAAACAGAGCAGAAAGCAGGTGTCTATTCCTTGCTGGAGCGTGCAGGTGAGGGTCACACGCTCAGGCTGCGGGCAGAGCAGGAACACAAGGAGAACCAGGGAGCCTCTCGAAAGAATCTGGCAGCTTATGGTGTAAAAAAAAAGAAAAGGTCCTCATGGAGACACACCCCACATTTAGTGGGGCTCTGTTGCCCTTTGATGGTGTGTGACTTGGCTCTTGTCGGGGCTGGGAGCCCCCAACGTATCCATCTGGCCCTGGGGGACATGAATTGGGGGCCAGCACTCGCTGACCAAGCCTGTCTGGAGAAAGGCCTGGGCGGGGAGATTTCCGGCTGTGGATGCTCATACCAGGCTGAGTCTGTGCTTTTGCAAAATGGACCCATGGGCTCCAGCCTCCCAGTGCCCGAGAGGCCCATTCTGCTTGAGCAGATCTGAGAACAACGCTGTATCCTGTGCCCCATACCCTGGCCTCCTCCTCAACGGACACCGTCCCCTTCTCTTGGGCCACATGGCTTGGTGGCCACCAAAGGGAAGCTAATTCAACAACAACCATCTAGAAGGAGAAGCTGTCTTTCCACTGGGTTTCTCTGCTGTGCGGCGGGGAGACCGGTAATGAGTGAGGAGGGCACGGGGAAAGCAGCCGAGACCCCAGCATGCCCGATGTGCCATCCGGACTTGACATTTCAGTGTGGCACCCTTTCTTGAGCTGGGCCTGGACCTTCTCCCAGCTGGGAAAGCCTGTTCTGGGTGCACAGGCCTGCCTGCCCCACTTACCACGGAGGCCTTGTAGATTGTCGGGGTCATGGGAAATTCTTCGAACGTCTTCATCCTGGAGGAGCCCTGCGTCTGAGTCCCTCTGGCGAGGCACCCCGGAAAGGATACACAGTTATAATATCTGTGGGGAGAAAACAGCCTGCTGAAGGAACGTGCCCCAGAAAGCCCTCCCTACCTCTCCTTCTGCCCCCTCTCCTCCCAGAAGGACCCCAGGCCTGGGTTGTGAGTATGGGGCCTAGATCTGAGTGCTGGTCTGAGTTCTTCCTGGCGGGGGGGGGGGGGGGCCAGGAAACCCACAGCTCTCCAGCACACGCCACCCCCTTCGTGCTGACCTGTCTCCTCTCCTATGCAAGAGAAGAACACCTACTGGGAAGGGCGTGGGAGGTGAGTGGAGTGCACCCAGCCTGGGTGTGGCATTGGGGCTAGTGAGATGGGGGGGACCCCTCTGTGCCAGCCGCCCCCCCCCCCCGCCTGTGTGTATGCATTTGTGTGCCCTGGGTGGCTGGTGGAAGAAGGCTGGTGGGCACCAGCTAGCTGGCTGTTCCTGTCCCCCAGGCCCAGCCCTGCCCACTCCACTGTGGCACAAGGGGAGGCGGGTCTCAGAGCCCTGATCTCGGCAACCCCAGTGGGAATACGAGCAGCCTTCCTGGAGTATAGACAGCTGTGGGCAAATGACATCGGGTCCAGATCTCTGGGAATTCAGGCTAAGTTCTAAATCCTGAATGCAGGTGGGTGGCTGGCCCATCCTCCTCCTGGGATCCCAAATGTCAAAGGAGGGAAGGGCTTTGGGGAGCCAGGAGTGCCAGACGCAGGGGAGGCTGCAGGGCAGAGAGAAGGTCTGAGGGGCCACGGAGGAAAGCAAAGTCGCAGACTACGTGGCCTTGGAGGGGGGCCCCAAGGCTCGCCAGGCCCTCCAGAGAGCCCCAGAGCCCAGTATGTCATTTAAAATCACTGTGCTCTTTCCATCGGGGTACAGAGGTCTCTCAAGGCCTTGTAGTTTGCTGTTCCTTGATGACTGGCAGGAATCAACTATGCCGCATCCAGCCTGCTTTTTCCCTGTCCTGGCGGGGGTGGGGGGTGAGGGGTGGGGCCGCGGGATCCGGGAACCCCCGCAAGGGTGGCTGACCTGGCGGCCAGGCTGTGCCGGTGCAGGCTCGATGGGCTGTCCTCGGGGTCTGCCTCGGCCACGTGCAGGGCAGTGGTGGATGCTTGCAAGAAGCTGCCCTCCTCCAAGCTCTGAGAGCCACAGGGGGCCATGCAGTCCTCCTCCTCCTGGCAGGGATGGCAGAGGCCCCCGGGGGTCAGAGACCACTGTGCCCCTGCGGTCCCCACCCTGGAGCTCAGGATTGCTGGGGGTGGGGGGTTGGAGGTGGGGGAGGCTCCTGACTGAGGAAGTTCTGCGTTCCAAGGTGCTCTGGGGATTCAATGGCCTGTCTGGCAAATTCTCCCAACAGGCGCCCCACTTACAAGCAGCAGGGTGCAGTAGGGGCCGCCCCCATCCAGGGGCCCCCCTTCCGGGGCCAGACTTGGACTCTGCTGCACAGCCCGCGCTCACTCCTCCAGCTCCCAGAGCACCAGGGCAACCCTGAGCTGGCTTTGCTCCCTGTGCCCCCAGGCACCCCAGGTGGGGGAGACAGAAGTCAAGGGTGGGAAGGGTGGGTGCGGGGGACGGGGCTGCAGGAAGCAGGAGGTGGAGGAACACATCAGCCTTCTGCCAGAGACAGGGGCTTCTTGCAAACTACCCCCCCAAGACCACCCTGGGGCTCCTCATAGCCAAAGATGGGCCCTGGCCAGTTGCTCGAGGGCCCTGGGGCTGCTGGCCAGAGGTTGTTGCAGGTAGACAGGGTGGGCAGAGGACTTACCTGTCGGCCCCCACCCTGCAGCAGGTCCCCCAGGATCTCCACCAGCTCTGAGAACGCAGGCCTCTCTTTGGGGTCCCCTGACCAGCAGCTTAGCATGATGGTGCGTCTGCGGGTAGAGCTGGCTGCTGGCCTGTGGTCTGAGCACCTTGTACCCTACACAGGAAGATCCCAGCTCCCCTGCCTAACCCCTATCCCCTGCCCCCCCACATCTGCCCACCCAGTCTCTTCTGCACTGGGGGGACAAGGTGGAGGAGAGCTGTTAGTGGACCAGTGGGTGGGTCAGGGGTGGAGTAAGACACTTCATCTGCAGGTCTCTACCCCAACCCTGTGCCTGCACCCCCTCCCCACCCCTGCCCCCTGCCTGTGTACAAGACCTCTCACCCATAGCAAACTTCCCCTCCAGCCCCCTAGGGAAACTCACATGGCGGGAGTGGCTAACTCTGGGGCTCGCATCCGTGTGCCCTCTTTTAGCCGCTGGCAGAACTCCTCATTGATCTGCACCCCTGGGTAGGGGGAGGCCCCTGAAGAGGATGAGATAGGGGTGCATGGGGAGAGGGCATTTGCTCTCAGCCCAGCCCCCCAACCCCAAACTGCTTCTCTCTTGCCCGCTATGGCAGGGGCTGGTCCTGCTGCTCCCAGCACAGGACTAGGGTGGGGTGGGGGCGCACCAAGGCACTTCTGTACCCCAATGATAGTTTTTCATTTGGCTAAAAGGGCCCCCAAGGGCAAGCCGCACAGGAGGAGGGCAATCCTCTGTTCTCTCCCTTGCTCCAAGCTCTGAGTGGCTCTCCAGGGACTCAGAATACAGGTCCTCACCCAGGCCATGCTCGCAGGGGTTGCAGGAACCTCCCCTTCCCCCCTTGTTGCACCTCCCGACGCCCCTTGCCCACAACTGGCCCACCTCCAACACGCGGGGACCAGGAGCCTGGCTGTCCCCTCACCCTGACCTGCTGTCTTCCCTGGCCCGCCCGCCCTACCCGAGCTCCTTCTTCAGCTGGGTGCTCCCCTCCAGGTCACACACAGCCCTGTCCTCCCTGTGCCCTCCAGGCCCTTGCATCTGTACTGACAGCATTCATGGTGCTGCTTTAATTTCGTTTGCTCCCTGCCCAGCTCTGTCTTAGTGGGGGCTTCCTCCTGGTCCCAGCTGGGCCCCAGGGCCACGTGGAGCTCTCACAAGTAGGTACACCTGTGAGTGAGCATCCAGTCTCTGCTGGACGCTCCCTGGCCCTTGAAGGCAGGAGCAGCCTCGCCAGTGACAAGCTGAGGGGTGGGGGGGCTCATCCAGGGAGGTAAACATCTGGGGACCCATGGTGGTCCCGGGGACTGCCTGATAAACACAGGCTGGGCCCTGTCCCCTGTCCCCTGTCCGATGCCAGAGCCCACCACCCTGCAGAGGTGGCTTCGGGGGGGGTGGTGTGGGGGCACATGCTGGAGGCAGAGGAGAGAGGTGGAGGGCTCTTGGACCACTTGCCAAAGAAAGACCGCCTGCTGCAGGTGCAGCCCCCTGCTTCACAAGCCTGGTACTATGACCCGAGGCCTGGGATCCCGCCTCTCCACTCCCCCACAGCCTGCCCCACACCTACCCAGGGAGAAGATCTCCCAGAGCAGCACCCCAAAGGACCATACGTCACTCTGCGTGGTGTACACCTTGTCAAAGATGCTCTCGGGGGCCATCCACTTCAGGGGCAGCCGGGCCTGGGGGAGACGGAAGGAAGCATGTCTCCATGAGGGAGGGAAGAGAGGAAGAAGGACAAACATGCTGGTAGCTCCCTCGTACCCCCAGCCTGTCCAGAACTCTGGAACCACACCCCAAGAAAGGCCTTGGGCCATATCTGCCTCTTGTGCCTTCAGAAGACTCTCACATTCCGCCCCTTCCGTGAAGGCTTCTGCCCCACTGCTGTTCTCCTAGGTCTGTCTGGGCCCCTTTCTTCCCGTGTGCTCTTTGGGGGGGGCACTCGGAACGCCTCCCCCTCCAGACTCCAGACCCAGCCTCTGGAGGAATTGGGACCCTGCACCCCTCACCAGCCCCACCTCAGCGGCTCACTTGGTCTGCACACAAGAAGACGGACATCACTCCTGACCGCTCGTCCTGGGGCTCGTGACGTGTCTTTCCCATTGCCTGTCTCTCTATGTCTTGGGCCCTCTACTTGGGAGCCCTGAGGGCCCTGGCCCCTCCTGACCGGCCTCTGCCTTCCCCACCACACCCTGCACACCCTCTCGTCCTTCCTCGAAGCCTGCAGAGAGGGCTTCTGGAAGGCACACCTGACTCTCCCGTCCACCTGCCTCCACTCACCTGTGAGTTGGAATGAAGTGCTAGGCTGGCAGGGTGACTCACTTCATCCTAGACCCATCCTGCCCATTGCCTGTCTCCCAAGCCTCTTCCTTCCTCCTCCGGGGCACAAACCCCCAATTAGCTTTGCGAGCTCATTCAAGTGCCTGCCACAGCATCTCCGAGCACCCTGCTTCCAGTACCCACATTCTTTTCTGTACCCACATGCCCCATGCGGGGTCTGCCTCTGAGACCCAGCCCCTGTAGGGTAGGCATGCAGGGTAGGCATGCGGGGTCAGTCAGTATCCGCCTCATAGACAAAGCTCCAGCTGAAGCACCAGGGTCCTTGCTTGTCAGCTCCTGTCCCTGCTCCCCCTGCCCCCATGTGCCCCAGTGGGGCCGCTCAGGTCCATGTAGGTGTGGGCTCTCCGACCTTCCATGAAGATGGCTCTTGGCTAGGAGGTCCATGCCCCCATCCCCAGCCCTCCCTCCATGGCCTGCACTCACACTGCCCTTGCGCACGTAGTCGGGGTCTTTGTAGATGTCGCGAGCCAGGCCGAAGTCACAGATCTTCACCACGTCGCATTCTGACAGCAAGATGTTCCGAGCAGCCAGGTCCCTGTGGATACACTGAGGGGACGCGGGTGGTGGTGGTGTGAGGGGGTGGGGAGCACAGGTCCCTGGGGTCCACCCATACCTGAACCCTGCTCTGTCACAGAGAGATTTCTATGCTCCCCCAGGACTCTCCGTGGTGAAGGTTCATGGAACGATGGGGACAGCAGAGGAGGCCGTGGGGTGGGACAGATGCCAAAGTCCCCTCTCTGCCACTGACTAGCTAGAGATCTCAGGGAATCACTTCCACACTCTGGGCTTTGTTTCAACCTCTGCAAAGTGGGAGAAACACGTACTGACCACGGAATCACTCGGGGGTGAGCTAGGATAGGGCTTGCCTTGGTACGCTGGTGGCCTGTACCCTCTCCCCTCCGAGGGGGCTGCTGGGGCAGTCACCTTGCGGGAGGCCAGGAACTCCATCCCTCGGGCCACCTGGAAGCTGTAGCAGATGAGGTCCTCCATGGTCAGTGGGCTCAGCCACAGGTCCTGGGCTGCACAAAGGAGCAAGGGAGGCTCAGAGGAGGTCCCCGGCAGTGAGGGGGAGGCTCTTCCGTGGCTCCCATCTTCTACCCTTCCCCAAGGGGAGCATTTGTTCACGCCCCTGGCGCACGCCCCTGGCGCACGACCCTGGCGGGACCCCTGAAACCCCTGAAACTAGCTAACAAGCGTGTGGACCCCCTTCCTTCTCCTCCGCATCGGGTCTCTGCAACACCCACTAACCACGCCCAGTGCAGGGAATCTTGTTGTGTCATTGGACCTTTGCACCTGCTGCTTCCGCCTGTCTGCTCCCACCCTCGTCTGGAAGACAAATGCCTAGATAGCCAGTGATGCCCAATCCAACGCCAAACGCCTCCGCGGAAACTGTCCCTGTGGTGTCCTCCCTTCCAGAGGAAAAGCCCATCGCACGCTCTCCCAGGTAAGCCCCTCCAGGAGGGCCAGAGGCCAGCTTCTCCCCCAGTCCCCTGATCACGAGGTATCCTCGTATCAGCTAGACCTCTTTGGGCGAGGGGAAACCAGGCTCTTCTTACCTTCTTGGACCGGAGGGGCCCGCCCAGCCCCGCCCTTGCCCATCAGGAGCCGGGAGAGGAGGGCCCTCTCGCTGCTTCCCGGCCTCCTCCGGTCAGCTTTGGCACCTTCCACCATGGCTCGAAAGCGCCTTCGCTGCTCAGGGGACTTCTCCTGCCAAGGCACAAAATGGGTCTGAGCGGGGCTCCGCCACCCACAGCAGAGGCACCCCCGCCTCCCCAGCCCACCCTGGCGGACTCCGGGCTCCCGGCAGAGCTCGGGCCAGTCGCAGGGCCCCCACTTACCGCATAGGGGCTGAAGGCCTCCCGCTTGGCGCGCAAGAAGTTGGAGAGATTGCCATACTTGCAGAACTCCACGATCACCATGAGGGGGCCTGGGGCAGGGCAAGAGCCAGGGGCTTGGGGACCTAGGCCAGGCGGGAGGGCCAGCACCGCAGCAACGCCCCGCCCCCGGCCCCGCCCCCAACCAGCCCAACAGGCCCCTCCCGCCGAGGAGCCGGGGCCTCGAGCTCCGTACCATTGGGCTTGGTGCACGCCCCCAGGAGGTTGACTACGTTGAGGTGGTTACCGATGTGGATTAGGATCTTGAGCTCCGACATCAAGGCTCGATGTTCGCTAGCTGTGGCACCCTCTGGAGGGGACACGGGGGCTTCGCGTGGGGCTGGGCCCGCCGCGCACAGCCCCCCAGTCCCTGCGCGTCCCTCCTCCCGGCCACATACTCCGCTAAGGCGCAGCTAGAGCTCCTGCCCGTGGGGGCGTAGGGTCCCCAGCTCGTCCTGCTCGCCTCTTTGAGGCTGGGGTTTCAGGTGGAATTGGGAAGAATTCCCCAGAACTGAGCCCAGGACCTCCATGAAGAACTCTGCACGAGACTGGCTCTGACCGTCAGTTTCCCCTCCGGAAGCACAGCCCCGCCAGGCCACCCACAGTCGCTGCCCCCGCCACTCCTACCGCCCCCTCCACCCGCTGACCCCCACACCTTTCAGCATTTTCACAGCTACAGTGTCGCAGCTGCTGCCCTTGTGGATTCCAAAAGCAGAGGCTTCCACCACCTTCCCGAAGGCCCCATGGCCGAGGACTCTCCCTGTGGGGGCAGGGAGCCGGGTCCAGGTGAGCTGTGTAAGGTTGAGGGTGAAGAGGGACGGGCAGCAGGGGCAACCCTCGCCAACGGCCAGGAAGGAAGGCCCAGGAGGGGGAGGAAACTCTCTGCCAAACAGGAAGTGCAGGGAGAGCAGGAGCGGGCAGAGAGGGAGAGGAGAAGCAGACAGGAAGGCCTGCATCCTCTCCCAGCAGGTGTGATGGGCCCGCCCTGCTCCGAGCAGCAGGAAGTGACCCCGGGGGGCCTGAGAACTGGAGTCCTGGCTCCAGCTCTTGGGATGCATGCCCAGATGGGCAGGGCAGGGCAGGCCAGGTGGGAGCCAGGCCTGACTTTCTGGCCTGGGATGGAGGGATTTCAGCACTGCAGAGGGAAGCTGTATCTGCAGGCGGGTGGGACGGGCTGGGTGATGGCCTCACCAAGATGCAGCCGCTCCCGGGGGAACTCCCACTGGCTGGCGTCATAGGACAGGTATTCACACTGCTCCTCCAGAGGCACCTCCCCGGGGTCCATGATGATGGACAGGTAGCCCGTCTTGATGTCTGCGTGGGCTGGCTGCGGTGGGGATGGGGACGACTAATTGATGGGGCCATACCACGGTCTTGGGTAAGCCTTCCCCCAGAACAGATGGGACCTCCTTTGGGACTCTCCGGCAAGGAGGGGATGGACAGACTGACCACCTCTGGTCGTGTAAGAGCCCAGCACGGAGGGGTCAGAAAGGCTTCCCAGGTGAGGTTTCTAGGTGAGCCAAGGCGTACAGAGACCCCACAAGAAGTGGTGGAGAGGCTCAGTTGGGGGAGGAGCGCTCACCCTCCTCATGTTACAGAAGATGAGTAGGAGGAGGACCCAGAAGAAGACAGCGATGACCCCGGTGCCGATGAGGATCACGATCTCCATGCTGCCTTTATCCTCCGAGCCTGAGTGGACAAAAGGGGGCGAGCCTGTGTGTGTGTGTGTGTGTGTGTGTGTTAGGGGAAGAGGGTGTACTCTGCGATAAGCTCCCCTTCTGGTGGGCATCATTTGGCAGAGGTGGCTATGAGAAGGTGCTAAGTGCAAGGGTGGGGTAGGGTGGGGGCAGGTGGGTGGAAGGGCGCACGGGAGAGGCTGGACCTTCCACAGCCACGCTGGCAGAGGAATTGACGCAGCCCTTGGCGTTGCACACGCTGCACAGGTAGCGGCCCGCGTCCTCCTCACGAACGCGCTGTATGCTCAGCTTCTGGTTGGAGTCCGCCAGGTCTATTCCTGTAGGGGATGGCGTGGTGCTTGGAGTTCAGATGGGTCTGGGGCCTTGACCCGGCCAGCCTCCACACCCTGCCCTTCGCCCGGGTCCACCACCCTACCAGACTCTTCCTCCAGCAGCCTCTCATCTTTGTACCACAAGATGCTGGGCACATGCGCCCCGGCCACTGGGCACCGCATCTCCAGGGAGTCGCTCACGTTCACCAGCAGGTCGGTCAAGTTCTGCGTGAGCCGCGGGGCTTCCAGGGCTGGGGATGGCGGCGGACAGGGAGCTAAGTGGAGTTGCAGAAAGCAGGAGGGCACCCCTCCAGGGCTGGGAGCAGACAGTGGGGAGGGATTGCGCCAAGCTCTAGGAAGGATCGGGTTTGGGCGCAGGGTCCGGAGGGCTGTGGACCTCCACAGCGTGGGTGGGGGGTGGGTAGGACCCTCCTGCAGGTTCAGGCTTCCGGAGTGGCAGCCCAGGCGTGCTCTGGGAGGGGAGAAAGTTTCTTTTCTTGGGAAGCGCCGCCAGCCCTCCCCTGCCGCCCTGCCCGCCTCACCCTGCACTGACAGGTACTTCTTGTGGCAGTGCTTGTCGTGGCTGCGGCGGTCCTGCACCTCGCATACGTAGTCGCCCTCGTGCTCAGGCGCCACGCTGGGGATGGTCAGGGTGAGCGTGGCGTGGCGCGCGTCTGGCTCCGCCTCCTCCAGGTGGGCGGCCAGAGGCGTAGCGAAGAGGTGCACGTTCTTGCAGTCAAGCAGCAGCGGGTTCCCATGGGCGTCGTGCAGTGTGGACAGGTTGAGGCGGTACCAGCGCATTTGCTCGTAGGTGTAGTTGTCTGCCCGGCAGCTCAGGCGCACCTCCTGGCCCTCCAGGGGCTCCTCTGATGGCTCGGATTTTATGCTGAAGCCATCGGGGATGTCTGGGGGTGGGGGGCAGGCGAGGGAGGAGGCGGCTCTGTGACACTGCCCCCTGATTTTGCTCACCTCCCTGCCTGCCGTCCGGCTTGCTCTCCCATGCCCAACTGCCTTTGGACTCACTCTGCTCTCAACCAGAGCATGCACCGCGTGTACCTGAACTGGGTACCCCCCTCCAAGGAGCCCTCTTCACCCCTTTTCTCCCCAACACTGACCAATGGGGCCAGCTCCCTGCAGTCAGCCCCATGGACTCCTCCAGCCTCACCTTCTTCTAGCCCTCTACAGGATATGCCTCATCTCCTCCCCAGAGCCCAAACCATCAGTGCGGTCCCTGTCAGCACATTTGGTGCAGTCCTGTCCCACCCTCCCTTGCTGCGGACCACACTCCACCATTGTCCTCTCCCGAATATAATCTCATCCTTCCATTAGTTTGTGGCAATGCCTCGCTCCTGATTTCCTTTTGTCTATCTGGTCACACTCCCTGTTGGGCTCCTGTAGAGTCCTCTCCCCGCTGCCTCTAGCTCCATGTCTCATCTATGCTCCTGGGCCCAGTGACTGCCCTTTAATGGGTTTCTTAGCTTTCCTGGGGTCACTAAAACATTTGAACTCTGGGCCTTTTCCCCAGGAAAAGTGTACCTGTGCATCAGCTGCTGTGTTGGAAAGGGGGTGGGTGGGAGATGGCACCACAGGGAGTGGAAGGGCACCAGTGGGGATGTACCTCCAGGGCTGGAGGCAGAGGGTTCCCCTCTATCCCAGTGCACCAGCACCCTGGTCCATGTGCTAATGACCTCCAAATCTATCCCTCCCTCTGAGACCAAGGAGCCTAGTGCCCCACATCTTCGGAAACTCAATGGGCCCAACCTGACCTCACTGTCCTCTCCCAGGCCTTCTCTCCGGCCTCCTGCGCCCACCGGTTCCCGACCTCCACTGCGCCCCCCACCCCCCCAGTCACTCACTGGTCACGTAGAAGTAGATGAGCCGCTCATCCTGGCCCACTTTGTTGAAGACTACACACTTGTACATGGCGGACACATTGGCATTCTGGATCACCAGCTTGCTCACCGTCTACACAGAGCATGAGCACAGGGCTCCATTTCCTGCCCAAGCTCCTCCCACCCTGACCGTCCTTCCTTTCTGCAGGGAGGAGTGGGGCTAACTGAGGCCTCCAGCTGAAGAGGACCAAAGTTCAGAGACGGGACCAGGGACAGTGAGGTTGGGCGCAGAAGGGAAAGGCCTTGCACAGCAGGGGGGCTCTCTGGAAACATCAAGGACATGGCTAGTAACAGCAGGCATCAGCTGTGGCTGAGGTCAGAGGACAACGTCAGGCAGGCCTCTGGGTATGGACGGACTTGGGCTGTGGCCCTGTTGAGCAGAGGACAGGCCCAGTCTAGAGATGGGGCAGTCCAAGCCAGGTTTAGGATTCGGGGTTTGGAGCAAGGCTAGTCATTCACCCAAGGCACATTCACCCCAAGACTGCTCACGGCCCCTCTCTCAAGGCCCAGGTGGTGGCCAGGAAATGGGATGGGTCCCAGGTCTCCCGAAGGATTCTGGCCTGGGGAGTAGGACTCTTGGAGGCAGGGGGAAGGAGAGAGGGCCACAGGCCCTGCCTACCACCAAACAACCCCCCCCTGCCCCCCCGCACCCGATTCCAAGCTGGGCACTTCCTGGCCAGGCCTGGAACAGGAAGAGGCTCTGGAGGTGTGTAGGAAAACAGGAAGTGACTGTAGGAAGTGGGTGCCTTTGTTCAGTCCCCTCCCCCGCCTGGCCTCTTCTAGGCATTGCCCCCAGGCTGCGCCCAGCAGCTCAGTTGCCTTCGGAGGGGACCTGGCTGGCCCCAGGCCTGATCCTCCCAGCCCTGGGGCCTGTGGGTAGCTGGGGCCCGGGGCTCCCTTCAATCTAAGCTTCCCAGTCTGGGAAGCAGCTGGAGATCCACCCCTCTATATCCACATGCAGGAAGGGGAGCTGAAGCCTAGGACACTGCAGAAAGACCACCAACTCTCAGAGCTCCGCAGCCTGGTTGAGATGGAGACGGCCAGGAGAAGGACCCTTTCTGCCTCCCTTCTGCTTCCCCATCAGTGGCACAGTTGGTGCCTACCTTATTCTTCCCTTCCACAAACTCAGTCCACGTGTCTAGGCTTTCAATGGGGTTCACGGCATCCTGTGTGGTCACCTCTCTCCAATCCCGACACTGTGGCATGTGGTCTCTCTGCTGCCGCCGGCGGCTGGGAACAGCATGTCGGGTGAGGGCTGCTGGGAACAACCTTTCCCAGTAGGCAGGAGCTCACACTTGTGGCTCTGCGGTTCCCCTCTGGACTCACGATGTGCCCCTTCCTGCAAAGTCCACCTAGATCTCCCAGGGGCAGCGGAGTCACCTCTCCTGTTCCAGGAAGCCCTCTGTCTCCTCCTTCCAGAGCTGCAGCCCCTTCCTGGGCTGGGTGTGACCCCTGCACTTTTGGTCTCTTGTTGGGCCATGGGTCTGGGGTTCCCAGGGAGACTCTTGTCTGCCCCCAGCAGAGCAGTGCAGGACCCCAGAGTTCTGTCCATTGTTACAGAGCATAAAGGTAGAGCATCAGAGGGAAGCCAATTTGGAAGTGCCTGGTGGTCTAGAAGAATCTCTTAAGAGCCTTAAGTGCAACAGGCCAGCCCTATAGAGCCTCTTCCTCTTCTGTGCTGGGGCTACGGCCCATCTCTGAGTGCAGCTGTCTGTCTCTTCTTGGGTTCCCAGCACCCATTCTTGCCCAGGCTGTGCCCCTCTTGTGCCCACGAGATTCTCTAGCTGAACAGCAGATGCGACCCTCCCACTCCCCCCACTCAGTGCCCTTCACTGCTCCTAATGCCCTCCAGACCTCTGGCCACCTGGCCACCCTCCTCTCCCATCCCCTGCTGGCCAAGCTCTCCCTGCTCAGAGCATACTCCTGGGCCTGTCTGCCCTGGTGGCTCCCAGCTCAGCACAGGGGAGCACGGTCCAGCAGGCCCAACGCTGGGGCAGGCTCTGCTGCTTACAGCTGTGACCTGGGGAAAGGCAGGTCCCCACTCCGACCCTCCCTCCATTGCCTCCTCTATGAGCTGTCATCGCGAACAGGGCCCAGGAAAAGCTAACTGGGCATGGGTGGTGTGTCACGGGGCTCAGTACAAGCCTCATAAAACTAGCTCAGGTCCACCCACTTGGAGCCCCATTCCTGTGGTCCCCCTGGATGATGCAATTATGTGTCCTGGGGGCTTTACTTTCAAGGGGGGATTGGGTGGGGGCCGCACCGTGCCCAGTGTCCAGCCCGGTCTGACTCATGCTAGGGGGAGGCGAGGCCAGGTGAGGTCAGGGATGGGCTCTTGTTGAATTGTCGTAGGTTCCAGCTTAGAGCAGGGCTCTGGGAAGGAGTGGGGGCTGGGAGTGGGGGTCTCGGCCAAGGTTGGGTATGGGGCTGGGAAGCGGGAAGGAATGGGCTGGAGCCACTCACAGGCTGCGCTGGGTGAAGGCCTTGCAGGGAGTCCACGGTCGCCAGTGCCACTGGACGCTGAGAGGAGGGGGGACCCCGTAGGCGGTGCAGGTGAGGGCCTGGCGACTGTGGCGGGAGTAAGTGCTGGGGGAGGAGGCCTCCTTCTCATGGATGTGGGGCGGCACTGGGGGCACAGACAGACAGCAGGTCAGTGGGCCCCTGCATATCACCCACCACCCCTTGGCGTCCCCTCTCCCCTGCTCCTCCCTTCCCTCCCCTCCAACCCCTTTCCCCCCTTACCGTTTACCACCAGCTCCAGACTGATATTGCGCCTCAGGCCGGCCGCGGAGTTCCACAGGGCCAGGGTGTAGGTGCCCGCGCTGGCCTCCGTCACCTCCTTGAGTACCAGGGCATGCGGACTCTGGCGCCCGGACACTGACTTTCTGTCCTTGTACCTGGCCCAGGAAGGGAGGTCAGCAGACTGCAGGGACCAGGTTCCTGCCCCATCCTGTCACGCTTTCCCTGCCACAGGCCCCACCAAGGGCAGCGAGCATGCTGTCAGGGGAGGCAGGAGGAGGCTGGTGCGAGTCCCCATGGGCCGGGCTCCAGCAAGAGACCCCTCTTGCACCAGACTAGGTGAGTGATGGGGCTGGGGCAGCTGGATCCGGACTGGAGAGCTATGGGGATGGTATGGTCTGCAGGCCTGCCCTGGTCTCACCACACCTGCAGGCTCAGGACTGGCTACCATGCCCGGTACACCCTCTCTCTCACTGTGGCGTGTGCTGGGAAGGACTGGAGGTGCAGTCCCCCTGCAGCACGGCCCAGACCCTTACCCCATGGGTGGGGAGGGCCTTGCCTCACTTTCTGAGCCCAGCTCTGCCCTTCCTGGAGCTTTCAGACACGGGAACTTCTTGCTGTCCTCACACCTGGGGCCTGGGCACTCACTGTTCCCTCCTCGCTTGGATGCCCAGTCCTCTAGACACCTGTACGGCTCCCTCTCTCCTATAGGGAGAGCAACGTTAGAGCAGGGTTTCCCTACTGCCCTAGGAACCAGCTACTGCCCTCTGCCCTGCTTCTACCTGCCCGCCCACGAGCACCCTGGTTTTCACACATGTGTCTGCTGACCATCTGTCTCCCCTAAGGAGTGGTGCAGAGACCATCCCTGTACTGCCCTTCCCTACACAGCAGTACCTGCAGTGCCTACCCATACGTAAACAAATGCACGTGCACATACATGGATGCCTTACACCCCAAACCTGGGCCTGAGCTGGGGGGCGCAGTACAGCCATTCTGCAGCCCAGGCTCCACCTGGAAATGGTCCTCCTTCAGGCAGGGGTCTCCCCCCCATTCAGCCAGGGAGCCGCAGGAGAGGCACACCCTTGGTCAGAGACCAACAGTGAGGGGGATGTCAGGGAGAGATCTGACTCATCTGGGGTCCCACACAGGGTGGGGCAGAGCAGGCCTGGGGCCGTGGGGTCCGCCGGGCTCTGCTGCAGACTTCTGAGTCCACCACATGCTGTGTCAGTGATCCCATGCCAACCCCTTCATGGCCCTGAGCCCCCAGGGTCCTCTTCTGAAGACTGGGGAAGCAAAATGAACTTTCTTGCCGGGGTCGTGAGGTTTAACTGAGCATTTAGTGTGAGCTCTGCGCCGGCCATGAGTTTTAGCAGCAGAGGACCAGCCTGGCTAGCTATCCACTAGCTCTCCATCCGTTCACTTATAACCATCACACGCTTGACTCAGAAGAGAGCTCTGTGGGGCTGTGGGGGCTACTAGTCCCTGGGGCCAGTGTCTCAGTGGACAGCAACCTGGCCGAGCACATCTTGGAGGTAGGTGTTGGCTGAGCGAGAGGAGAAAAGCCAGAGGCAGTGGGAACGGTGAGAAGGCCCCAGCTGCTCGAGCATCAGGCCTGGGTCAGACCCCAGATGCAGCAGAGCTGGGGAGAGCAGAGCCTCCCAGAGCAGCTGAGTTCTGCTGGCCTTGGAGGGCAGGAGGCAGAGTCCCAGGGGTCTCCAGGAGATGACATGTGAGGGAGGGTCCAGGCTGCCCCCGTCCCCCCCAAATGCTGGTCCTATACCAGGTACCTCCAATGGACCCCAAAGCCTGTGGCCTCAGAGGGAGGTTTTTTCCAGGCCAGGACCGGGCCATCCTGAGGTCCTCCCAGGAGGCAAGCCAGCACAGTGGGATCCCGGCTGAGAATAGCTGGGCCTTGGCTTGCTCAGCCCTAGGCTTTTTGAAGAGGTCATCCTGCCTGGAGGGATGTACCCCAGGCTGGGAAGAGCAGGGCTCCTCCGGCCAGCCAGCGCAGTGGGGGAAATGATGAGGCAGAGCCCTCGCAGGGGGGCTTGGAGTTCTGGCAGGAAAGCCCTCTCCGTTCTCCCACCTCTCTTTCCTTGTCTGCACCACGGGGGTCAGGCTAGAGTGTGACAGCCCAGCACTGGGCCACACTGAGGGCTCCGATGACCTGAGGGGAGCTATGCTATGCCAACCCAAGCTCTTAGAGAGCTCTCAGGGAGCACCTAGCAAGGGTGGAGCCACCACGAAGGGACCCTCTCTTCACTGGCCCTTGATACACCCCGCAGGGGAAATCTTACTGTCGGGTCACAGGCCAGTGCTGGGGCCCTAGAGCCTCTGGGCCTCCTGGAAAGTCTTGCTTCCTGCTACACAGCTCAGGCTTGGCCTAGAGTCTGACTCTACAACACTTTGTGGAACCTGTGGCATCTCTGACCTTCTGGGTAGGAGGGCCCTTGTGTGTGTGTGGGGGGGCAGCAATGTGTTCAGAGGGGGGCCTGAGGAGCCCAAAGCCGTTGCTGCAGACTGGGCCAGAGCCCTGGGACATCCTCCTGCTGGCGGGGCCCTCCGAGATACTCAGCAGGTGCAGGGATGGGTTAGAGGAAGCCCTGCACAGCACCCAGCATGCCCACACACGACGCCAGCTTGCACAGTTTCGTAGCAAGATAACTTTTCCTCTGGCTTAAATGCTGTATCAGGTGCACATTCCTTAGTGTCTTCAGGGGTCTCAGGACATGGACCCTCGTAGTGGGGGAGGCTGCCCTTCCCGCCCTGTGGTCTGTTCTTGTTCTGGGCCTGGGGGGGGGGGGGCGGTGTCTTACGAGAGGGGCAGGGGCCAGGGTTGGTACCATTGGAACTCTGGTGGGGGGTACGCCGCTAGCTTCACGGGCAGCTTCACCAGCTCATCTCCTGCCGTGGCCTCCAGGACCGGACCCTTGAGCCACTCGACGCTGATGAAGGGCTTTTCTGCCGGATGGGAGGCATCCGTGTAAGGCCGGGCCTGGAGTCACTGACCTACCCCTGCCCAGGACTCCCAGCCACGGTCCGGCAGCCCCAGCCACCAGACGCTTTGCAGACCCGGCTTGCCCTGCCCTCTGGGGGGCCACTCATTGCCCTCCCTTCCCTCTGGTTGGACTCCGCCCTGCTCAGGTGTGCCCTGCCCTCTGACCTCCGCCCACAGTGCACAGGGACCCTTGTTCCCTGGGCCTGATGACGGACGCCCCGCCCAGCCCCAGGCGGTACCGTGCACAATGACCTCGGTGCTCTCCCGGAATCGTTGGATGCCGTTGTTGGCCTCACACACGTATGGGCCCAGGTCGTGCTGGCTGACGTTGTGGATGGTCAGGATGCTGGAGAGCTCTGTGTGAGTCTGCTGGGAGCGCCGCTCTGGCACCCACTTACCCCGCTCTGCCTACCCACACCCAGGGGAAGCCCAGGGTCAGAGCAGGTGGGCTCTGGAAAAAACAGCACCAAGGGCACATACCCCAGCCCAGCTGTTCCTTGGGGTAGCCCCTTTCATCTGACAGGGGGCTCCTTGGGAAGGACTGGGTCCACACCTCTTCTATTCAGAGGCCAGTGTGCACAAGGCCGGGGTGGGGAGTGGTGCGTGGGCAGTGAGGGGGACTCCTGCAGACAGTGTGGGCATAGGGCAGGTGTAGGCAGGGATGGGGCCTCCGAGGGTGGTTCCAGTGTGGCCCTGCAGGGGCTGTCGGCTTCACCTGCTTCCCTGGATAGTCCCAGTCGAAGGTGACGCCCGAGTTGAACTCGGCCCACACGGTGCAGTTTAGGACAAGCTTCTCCCCGACCAGCAGCTCCAGTGACTTCTTGGGGAACAGCTGGATGTCATAGAGCTCATTGCCTAGTGACACAAGCACAGTGACCCCCGGATCCCTCACAGGATGGTGCGCACACAGAGCACAGGGCACAGGGTGCCCGCGGAGGCCAGCTGCGGCCCATCCCTGGGATTTGGGGGATGCCCCATCGTCCTCCTGCTCCGGGCAGCCCATACCTGTGATATGCACGAGGAAGGGATTGGATAGGAAGTCCTGGCCGCCCCAGGTGGTCTCACACTGCAGGTAGAGGGCATCCCGAAGCAGCAGTGTGGGCACGCGCATTCCCCTGCGGTCGTCCCAGACTACCTCCTGCCCGTCGGGCCGCAGCACTGAGCTTTGCTGCTGGGACATGGTGGCTCTCAGGGCCCTTTCTCCTGGCCAGACCCACGGCCACCTTTCCCAGGGACAGGACTGGATGGGAGGGGCGGGATTTGGGAGGAGGAGGCGGAGGGCCATACCGATCGCAGCGTGACGTTGAGGCCAGGGATGGACACCAAGCAGGGCACCCACATGGAGTCCTTCCTGTTGACCAGGAATGTGTCTGGCTTGTTGATGAACGGCTGCTCTACGTCTGAGGGGAGGGGGGCAGGTTGTGGGAGAAGAAGGCAGGGCTTGGGGGGTTCTCCGCTAAGGGGAAGGGCAGCCCCCAACCCTCCCCCCCAACAGGGTCTGCAGGCTGGGGGTCGGGGGTGCGGGCGCTGGTGCCCCTCGGGGCCCTCACCTCTCACGAACACGTAGGTGCTGGCGGCCGTGGTGCCCTCAATGCGGGCTTTGATGTACTTGTAGTAGCAGCGGTAGCTGCCCGTGTCGTTGGCCCGGGCCTCCTGCAGCAGCAGTATCTTGCAGTAGGGCCTGGTGTCTGTGCCCTCGCAGTCTCGCACCACCCCTGTGTCTTCGCCGTCCTTCTCCCCTGTGGCTGGTGCCTCCTGAGCCCCTGGCCAGGACCACTCGAGGGGGTGCTGCCCCCTGGCAGAGGACATGAGAGCTCAAGACGGGCCCAAGCTGCAGCCCCCAGGGCACAAGCCTTGCCCGTAGCTTGTCTCATCCCGAGGTTGGAACAGCCCAATTTTGGGACACATGCCACGGCTGAGGGTGGGTGTAGGGGACCAGGGGTCCATGCAGGGTAACCTGGGAGGCAGGCATGGACTGGCCTGGGGTCAGCGTGGAGTGACCCAGGGCTGGGGGTGGGTGCCAGGTGTCTGCAGGGCCGGGAACAGACCATGCTTCCAGGCACGCACACTCAGGTGCCCACGGAGCCCCACTAAGCCTTGAGGTCGCTCTGCCCTCACTGGGGGGGGGGGGTGCCTCCTGGATTCTCCTCTACCGTCTCCTGCCTTGGCCTGGGGGCACTCAGGCCCCTGTCCCCCTGGCTGAGGACTGCGTACCTGCAGGAGATGGACAGGCTGTCACTGGCGTCAATGACGTGTGTCTCCTCTGTGATGTTTAGGGTTGGGGGGGTCATGGAGTAGCCCCTCGCCAGGCCTGGGGTGGAACACAGGGTTAGCATGGCGCTGGGTCGTGAGTTCACATGGTGACGTCAGTCTGGTCCTGATGGGCCTTCCCTGCCCCTAAGAGCATATTCCTCCCCAGGGCCGGGGCTGCTCTAGCTCTTGGCCCTGGGCGTACCTGCAAGGCCCCAAGACAATGAGGAATCTCTAGCTCAGGTGCCCCTGGCCCTTGTCCCTGGCAGCAGTCTGGTCCCACCCCCAGTGAACCCTGACCTAAGGGAAGCCCAATCTCTCACCCCAAATACTCTGAGCTCCAGCATGAAGTCAAAGAGGGAGACCGCCGGTCTCATTCTACACTGGGGGACACCTGGAGGGAGCGACCCTCACCCGTCTGTCTCTGACATGTCGGTGTGTGCGTGCCTGTGGGCTTGTGTGCGTGTCCATGGGCTTGTGTGCGCATGTGTGTGCGTGTGCATGTGAGATCCCAGTGGGGGTGGAAGCAGGCCTTGGGGGAGGTCTGGACCTGGAACTCTGGCAGATGCATCCTGCCAGGACCATCCTAAGACAACAGGAAGAGAGGACTGTGTGGCTGGAGGCCCAGGGCTGTGTCCTGTCCCTCCCCCTGTGTCCCTGTCCTCCTGGGGGACATAGCCCACTATTGGTCCCAGCCTGCAGCCCTCTCCAGTCCCACAGATCCAGCTTCCCCATCCTCCCCAGCCCAGCTCTCTGATGCCCGGTGTCCCATACTGGCAGCTAACTGTGGCACATGGATCCCAGGGGCCCCCCACCGTAGTTTGCTTTACACCACCCTGACCCTGACCTGCCCTAGGAAACAGTCCCAGGACACATTCTGGACACCAAGATCTCATTTCAGCATCCTAGGGACAAGGCAGCCATTAGCCAGGGCCTGGCTCACCCCTCCCTTCCATGCCTCCTGCTGGCCAAAACTTTCTAGGCACCACACCACTGTAAGCCAGAGGCAGAAACTCCTCACTGAGCATCTAGTCCCATTGTACAGACAGGGAAATGGAGGCCCTCCTGCTGGAGGGCACTCTCACTTTCAGATGAAGTAGGGGCACACCAGGACTCTGCCCACTGCCCTTCTCTCCAGCTTCATCTCCTGATACATCTCTGAGATGCACAGAGCTCTCACCATTGGGACCAAAGGTCTCACTTTGGGACCAAAGTGCCAGGCTTTTCATAGCTTCTTTTTTTTTTTTTTTAAGATTTAATTTATTTATTTGAGAGGAAGAGAGATACAGAGAGAGAGAGAGAGAGAGAGAGAGGGGAATACAAGCATGGGGAGCGGTAGAGGGAGAGGGAGAAGCAGACTCCCCACAGAGCAGGGAGCCAGATGTGGGGCTTGATCCCAGGATCCTGGGATCATGACCTGAGTTGAAGGCAGACACTTAACTGACTGAGCCACCCAGGAACCCTCAGGCTTTTCCTATCTTGAAGTCTTTGCCTTCACCTGTCTTTTTGCCCTGGACATTTGTACTTCCTTTCCTCCTGAGGATCCCTCTCTTCAGGGCCTAGTTCACTTATCCTTTTCCTGTGGTGGGGCAATCAGCGTTACTCAGGCAGCTTCGGCCTCCTGGGCCCCTGGTGTTAGAATATGTCTCAAGCTTAATTGTGGTTTTCTGGTCACATCTGAAGAGAGGCTGTATTTTCTTCACCTTCCTAAGTACAGTACAAAGGAGATGCACACTGAAGGTGGGGGGGGATGGATTCAATAATGGTAGGATGGGTGATGGATGATCAGATAAATAAGTAAATGGATGGGTGGTTGGATAGTTGGGAGGGTGGATGGGTGAGTGGATAGTTGGATGGGTTGATGGTGGGTAGATGGTTGGAATGATGAATGAGTGATGGGTGGGTGGGTGGACAGTCGATGGGTAGATGAATGGGTGGTGAATGGATGAGTGGATTGTGGGAGGATGGGTGGTGAACGGAGGGTGGGTGGGTGGATGGGAGTGGACAGGGGGATGGGTGGTTGATTGTGGGAGGATGAGAGGATGGGGGTGGATGGTTGGATTGTGGGTAGATGGGAGTAGATGGGCGGATGGGGATGGATGGGTGGATGGGTGGGTGGAAGGGTGGATGCTGGAGTGGGTTGATGGCTGGTGAATGGGGCTTGTAGGATCTTCCTCCCTAGAGGACACCATACCACCAAAGGAAGAATCCACATCACTGTACTAAACAGGCAGACCATCTATTGGCTTTGCCAACCCTTTCATCCATCTGTGCAAGTCTCTCCCTTGTTGCCCCAGTGTCCTGTCTTCACTCACTTCCACCAGGCCCTGAATGATCAGCAGACTGTGCTGTAGACCTCACTGTCTTCCTTCATCCCTCCTGCCTTTACTGAAACCTGAAACCTTCTGAAGCACCGCTGCCCTTGAGGTAGTAGCGCTTTCCATGGTACATGCCTGGCAGTGGAGGGCTTCCTGTTGTCATCTCCCTTATCTGATGGTATCACTTGCTCCCTGCTAAAGCTGTCATTAGCTGCCGTCCTGGTTATTTCCCCTCATTCTTTGCTCCTGGCTCTCCAGCTCCCATTGCCCCAACTCAGGCCAATCCTCATGGTTTCAACATCCACACAGATGACTCACCAGTGTCCTGGCCTTTGTGGTCCTCATCTCCACTGTCCTCCCTCCTCCTCTCAGCCACTCACTTCCTGGGCACATCCTGGACCTGGTCCTTACCAGAACCTACGCCATCACCGAGTTCCTGCCTCCTGCCCTGCTCTCCCCATCTCCCCTGCCTCTTGCTAGATGCCCTTGTCCCACCACCGCTAAGTCCTTTAGCCTCATCAAAACTCCCAGTCCAGGGACCCCTCCTCAGATAACCCCTCCTGGCCTCATCCCTGTCCTGGCACAGTGGGGACCTCAGCCCATCATTTGTGTTCTTTCCTTGCCTCCCACCTTCCACCCCAACCCTGAAGCACCACCATGGCCCCTAGTGGTTCAGCATTCAGTACAAAGCCAGAGCTCTGTGCTGCTGCCCCTACTTTCTGGTCCTGTAGGCAGACCCTAAATGGGCCCTTGGACTGAAGTTCATGGTGTTCTCTTCTCCCTCACTCTCAGCATTAATGAAGTAAAGCCATTAGATGGAGATCATCTTCCTACATCCAAACTCCTCACCCCCTGCCTGGGTCCTGGAAACCTTCTGACACTCCCCCCCCCAAGGCCAAGCCTTCCATCTCCCATCCTATAAATAACATACCCCTGCCAAACTCCTTCATCCTCTATTCCCTTCCAGCCTTGCCCCCTTTCCTATTTCCCTTCACAGCAAAAACTCTGCTTGCTGTCCCTTCCTTTCACATTGGCTCATCCTCCCTCTGGGTGCAGATGTTACCCCTGTTTTATGGAACCATTGGTCAAGGCATCCCATGATCTCCATGCTGCAGGAGTCACTTCAGTCAGGGAGCAGGGCTGTCTCCTCCTCTGCCACCTTCTGTGAGCTCACTGTCTCCTTGTCTTCCTCTTTCCCCTCTGCCCAGCATCACATGTATTGCTCCCTACTCTCTTCCTTATAGGTCTCTCCCCTAAGTGTCCAGATACCTCCAGAGTTTCTTCTACCTCCTGTCCTTCTCTCAACTCCAATCTGAAGTATCCAGTTGCCATAGCACTTGGCCATCCTACAGACATCCCAGGTCCCACATTTCTGATGTTGAACTCCAGACTCATACCTTCTTCACTCTTGCCAAGGATTCTCCTTGATAGTCCCATATCCCCTATGGGAGAAGCTATGGATAAGATTCTACTCACCCTGTCCAATCCACCACCAAAGCATCCCAGAGCCAGTCCCTGCTCTAATACTGGGGCCTGCTCGACTGCATTCAGCCCCAAAGTGGGTACCTGGGCCTACTCTTACTTTTCTTCAGTCTTGCACATAGTTGTTAGTTAAGAAACAAAAAGGGGCCATATCATGCTTGTGCTTCAACCCCATCAGTGACTTCCCACTGCATTTTCAGGAAAATCCAAACTTGTGGCTGGACCACTGACCCCCTTTCTATATCCTCTTGGGCCACTCTCACCTTGTGTTCATGTCCTTCAACCATCTTCCCCTTCAGGCTGTCCCATAACATGCATGTTCCTTCCTGTTCCAGGGGCTTTGCACATACTTCTCCTGATCTCCCCCCTCTCACATGCCCTGCACAGGCTGGCTTCTTCTCACCCTCAAATCTTAGCTTAGTCATGACTTCTCACCCCATCCAAAACCCAAGCCACATTTTAATATCTAGTTTAACCTCCTGATTACTTCATCCTTCTTGTTGCAATTTGTAATTAACTTATTTATTTATATATTTGTCTGTTCAATTTACACTCGTTTTATTTTATTTATTTATATGAGAGAGAGATGGAGAGAGCATAAGCAAGGGGTAGTGGCAGGTAGAGGGACAGGGAGAATCAGAGTCCCTGCTGAGAAGGCAGCCCAATGTGGGGCTCGATCCCAGGATCATGACCTGAGCTGAAGGCAGCCACTTAACTGACTGAGCCACCTAGGTGCCCCTCAACTTATGTTTTTCCATTTCCTCTACTAGACAGTAAATTTCAGTGGGGGTAAATTTCAAAGAACCAGGATAGTCTCCTTTTTTACCCCACGCCACCTCTAGCACAGCATCTGGCACAGAATCAAGACTCTTTAAACACCTGTTGAATGAATAAATGGGTGAGTAGATGGACGGATGAATAAATGAGTGAATGGATGGGAATATGGGTGGATGGATGGAGAGACGGCTAGCTGGATTGTCAGATGGACAGAGAGATGAATAGAAGGACAAATAGATGAGTAGAAGGATGAATGGTTGGTTGAAACGAAGGATGGCTAGGTGGAAGAAGAGATGTACAGACAAAGGGATAAAAGGGTGGATGGATGGAAGGATGGTTGATGGAAGGATGGATAGGTGAATGGATGAAAGGATGGAAGAAGGATGGCTAGACAGAAGGATAGATGGATAGAAGGATGGATAGATGGGTGGAAGGTTGGATGGATGGATGGTGGATGGACGGATGGATGGGCAGTTGGATAGATAGAAGGACAGATGGATAGATAGATGGACAAATGGATAGAAGGATGGGTGGATGATGCATGGATGGATAGATACACGGATGGATGGGTGGATGGGTGGAGAGGTGGATGGCTGACTGGCTGGCTAAACACGCCTCAGGTTTTCTTTTAGGTTGGAACTACGGTCAGAACCTGTCATTCCTCTGCAAAATATGTTTCCAGTTTTAAAGACCAAGCTCCCTGGTGACCACGTGTACCCTAGAATGCTCAGTAGCTAAGACAGATCTGACTCAATGACTGTCTTGCCCAGAAGTTCCATGCTGCCCAGCCCCCACCTGCAAACCCAGCGAAGATGCATCCTTCCTGCCGGGCTGTTGTCTGTCCCCAATGTCCTTCCCTTCCCACAGCAGGAAGCACTGTCATCCTGGCCTCTGCTGCACTCCCCCTGCCTTCCTGTTCCTGGCCCAGGAACTGGCTTCTTCCTTCCCCTGGCCTAGGGCCCCGGCCCCCCAGCTCACTACAGAGCAGTCGGGGCAGGCGCCAGGCCGAGGTCAGGGAGGCCAGAGTGCACACCTCCTCTTCTCTGTGCTGTCAGCAGCCTTGGGCAGTGGGGACCCTGGTGTCAGCCACAGGCAGCCGGCTGTGGGAGCAGCACACTGGGATCCTGGGTGAGGGGCAAATGGCAGGAGGCAGTGTGGGCAGTCCTCCGCGTTAGGCACTAGCCATGGCCTTGCAGTTGTTGCTCCTTTGATCCTCACACAACCCGGGAGGAAGGGAAGAATCACGAGTCCAGTCGGCAACAAGGAAACTGAGGCTCTAGGACCCACAGAGGCAGCCGTGCAGGTGCCTGGGTCTGGCTGAATCCAGGCCTGTTCCTGCCCAGTTCCCAGTCCTTACATCTCTCTGTCTCCTTCTCTCCCAGCACGACCCTGAGTGCCTGCCTCTCTACTCTCCAGCAGCTGCCTCTCTGGCTTCCAATCTGTTGCTCAGCCTAGAGGGCTTTCGTGGTCTGAGGACACCCTCACTGGCTGCATGTGGCCTTCCGGAGCTGTGCATGCTCTTGGCCTGGCCTCCAGGGTGAAGCCCATCCCAACAGGCCCCGCCCTCCTGGCCAGCTTCACCTCCCAGTGCTCCTGCCACCTCCAGCATCCACCAGGTCCTTGCCCACCTCCCTGCGGGCCTCAGGTGGTGTCCTTTGTTCTTTCCTGTTCTCTATGCCTGGAGAATCGCTGCTCCTACTCCAAGACCCGTGACTGAGTGCATGGTCTCTCCCCGTCCCTGTCTTTAGTCACGGCTCTGTCCTCAGGTGCAGCATAGCCAACCCAGGGATGAAGTCCAGATGGTCTGTGAGCTCAGGGAGGCCCCTGACACACTGACAATTTCTTATTGCAGACGCTACTGTGGTCACCCTGTGGGTGAAGGGGACTAGGTGGCAGTCCTGCCAGTCTGATCCACAATCTCCTTAGCAGCTGTGCCCAGGAAAACAGGGGCAGCTAGGGGCCAGGCTGCAGACTGGAGACAAGCTGAAAAAGAAACATGGGGGACAGCTGGCCAGGGGAGGCCGGGCTTGGGGTCTCTATGCATGTGTCCTAGAGGTGGGTGGATTTGGGGAGACCTGCTCAAGGTCCCTCTTCCTTCACTCTTGGAGGGGAGGCACAAGGGTGTTTGGTCCTAGAGCCCCCCCCCCCACCTCCAAAACCTCCACACCTGGCTGGTAACCTCTGTGCCTCCAGAGGCGAAGGATGACAGTCAAGAGGCCACAGTCCCCTGACCCTACAAGACCGAGATGGCTGGGATAAGAGGGGCTGTTCCCAGAGTGTGCTAGGAGCTCCCCGAACCCAGCTGCATGCCCCACAATGCCAATCTCTGGCTGTGTGGCCTCGGGGAGGGCCCTTCCTTTTTCCAAGCCGCAGTTTTCCCACTTGCAAAATGAGAATTGTCCCTAGGAAGATAGGGAACCACACCTCAAATGATAGCACATCACAACCCATCGCAAGAACAAACTGTTGCTGGCTCATGAGCACCCAGCCTGTGGTGGCTGTCACCACCTGCTGAGTGTTTCACACACCACAGCTATGGTGGTGGGGGTGGGTGGGTTAGAGAAGGCCCTACTGGTAGGAAGGGGTGAGATGAAATGTGCTTTGTAGAATGAGTAGGAGCTGGCTGGCCCAGGAGAACACACAGGGCAGAGGGGACGGGTGAGGCTAGAATATGGGTGACCTTGGGCTGCCAGGTAGATGGAACAGATGGGCAAGGAGGCCACAGGAAAGGGTCGTTGGTCTTGTTCACTGGTGCGCTCCCTCCTCCTGGTGATGGCACCCTCCAAGGCTCCAAGCCTACCTTTGAGCTGTTCCACCCTTCCGGGCAGCTTTCCTGAGTGCCTGCCATCGGTGGGGAGGGAAGGGAGGACTTGCTTCCAAAATGTCTCTGGCAGGGCACCCCGCCTAACCCCTCAGACCAGACCATACCCACTGTGGGGCAGGACAACTAGAACCATAGGACGCATGACCCCCCAACCCACAAGACGAGCACATGTTTAAAAGGTGGAGAATTCCCAGTATTGGCAAGGTCGTAGGCAAACGGGCAAATAGGGACTCAGCACTAAAGGAAGGCTCATACTCTTTGACCTCCCCACCCCCACCCCATTCTGCTTACCCCAGACATCCTGTTAGGGTAATAATAGCAAACACAGATTTAGCACTTTCTGTGTGCCAGGCCTGGCCTGTGTACCTGCACACCTCACCCCCGACTCATGGCCCCTGAGGTGGGCTCTGTTCTTGTCATTTTGCAGTTGGGAAAACTAAAGGTACAGGGGTTAACGTGCTGCTCAGAGATTATCTCCGGGGGACAGGATCGCAGGAAGCTATGCCTTACTCTGTCCATCTGTATTCTTGGGGTTTCTGCAGCTCAAACTATCTTTTCTGCAACAGCCCTGGAAGCACGGCTCTCCCACTACAGTTTGCCATCCTCGAGGCGGTCGCCTGTCAGGCATTTCTAACTCCACTCAGCCCCCACAGCCAACTGGTCATGAAGTCATGTCCATCCTCAGAGGCAGCACCAAAGGTGGTGGTGGGGGGTTCCCAAACCTGGGAGCTCCAGGTTGGCCCCTCTTCTCTCCCTGCCCACCCCCTCCCCAGCAAAGTGCCTCGCGCTCAGACACCAAAGCAGGGAACACCTTGCGCCCAGAAAGCCAGATCCTGGGACAGCCCCCGTCCAGTCCCCCGCCCCTCCAACCCACTGTCCAGCCGGCCTCAACGTCCATGCCCTGGCTTGCCATGCCAGTGTCTCCCCACTGGTCTAGAGTTACCCAGTGGCTAGATGATTTTTCTAGAACACAAGTCCCTCTCCTGCCTAAAACCACTACGTTACTTGGGGGCAGAAGCTGCGTTCTTCCCATGGCTTTACAGGTGACTGCTGCTCCCTCCAATCCTAGAGTTACACGTTGAGACCCTCTCCTCGGGTCCCTGCTGCATGTTTCTGCAGCTCCGCGCAATGGTTGGCCCATTGCATCTGACAGCTGCTCAGTGCAAGGAGGAGGGGGCTTATGCTTGCCTTTCATGGGCGGGGTCCCCAGCACGTGACTTGGCCTGTGACTGCCCCAGCTCCCTGAGGCTCTGGGGAGCAAAGGGACAGCAAAGAGTGGGTGGCAGGTGTGGAGGTGAGCAATGGAGGTGGAGATGTCCTGCAGTGAGGTAGGCACACAGGCCAAGGGTAGACTTGGTAGAAAGGCAAGGTGTCTGCGGGACATATGTTCCTTTTGAAAAGTCTCTGGGACAATCAAGATAAAAATGTCCAAGAGGTGGTCAGAAATTTAGGCCCCCACCTGCCCACCCCACCAGACCCTTCACTGAGGAATCCGGACAACCATCTGCTCCTTCTGACCCCTTGGCCCCTATGCCATCTGGGACCAGATCCCTGACCCCTGACACTCTTTCAAAGCCTTGTGAGCCGTCCCCACCCCCAGCCTTAACTCCTCATCTCCAAGATGGACCCAGTCAGCCATGACACAAAGCTGAAACCTTCACATACCCTGGTGTAAAGCAGTCTGAAGAACCGTTTTACACTAAGGTGAGGCCCCACTTCTAGACACTCCAAAGGCACACCTCTGTGCCCCGTGTGCTGCTTTATATGGATGAATCTCCATTCGGCAGAATTTGGGGTAGCTCTGAGGATGACACTTTAGGTTGGGTGAGGATCAGAGCTTCTTCCCCCAAACCCACCTGAAAGCCCTCGTTCCAATGCTCTGGGGGTACACAGCGTGTGGGAATGAAGCCCCTCCCCCCCGAAACCCACCCACTCAGAGCAGTCCGATCCTCTGCTTGGAGTTTTTGGCAGCCCCTCCCAAGGCAGGGTGTATGTAGAGCAGGAGAAAGGTCATGCACTGGGAGCTGGGGTGTCTGGTGGGTGCAGGCTAGGCAGACATGGGGTTAGGGATGCCCTTAGGACCCCGGCAGGAAGGGTTTGGACCACTGGCTCAAGAAGTCGGGCTTATCGCTAGCTGGGGGTGCTGCGGAAAGCTTGGATCTGTGTTTTAGAAAGGTCCCCACTGGGGCACCTTTCTGGAAGCAGGGACAGAGGTATGGCTGAGTGGGAGCAGGGGCCACTGGACTACCCCCTGAGGGGGAGGGGGAGGGGCACCCTGGCAGAGGCTGAGCTGCCTGCAGCTGTGGGCGCAGCCCGCTGCGCCAGGTAGTTGCCGTGGCCTGCCTGGGGTCAGGACTCTGCTCCGCAGCAGCAGGACGGGCAGTGTTATCAGACAGCCCAGCTGGCTCAGAGGTGGCCCCCCAGCGCTGCTAAATCGGGGCCGTGGGCTCCTGCCGCAGGAAGAGGGAAACGCAGGCAGGATGTCCTCTCCTGTGGCCGACAAGTCCTTTCCCATGAACCCCTGCTGACCTCGCTGGCCACGTGGCGGGGCTCCCCCACTCGCCACCGTGACCTGTGCCTGCTTGCGGGGCTCCCACACCCTGGCGGGGCTCAGAGCAGGGGTGGGGGGAGCGAGGGGGCCCCTGAGGCGCAGAAGCCCCAGCCCGAGGGCGTTCTCGCTGCTGCTGCACCCAAGCCCAGCCCTGCCAGCCCCGAATGCCCGCACCTTCCTGCTCCCAGACTTCTCCCTTTGGCGTGACCGGAAAACTGAGATCCCAGAGGAAGCCAGTGTCTGAAAGGGATCGAAACTCAGGAATCCCTGGCTCCAGCTGGACACGTCGTCGGCTGCCTTTGGCTCCAAAGTCAGTGCAGGGAGTGTGAGGGGTTCTCCAGACCTCTCCCTCGGCCCACCTCCCTCCCAGAGAGGACTCTCAGAGAGTCCTGGGGGACCGGGAAGCCCTGGTGGGCAGAAACCTGCCATGTGGGGGAAAGTGTCCAAACCACAGCCTGAGGAGTGTAAACCAGACACTCCCTCCTGGCTAAGACCCCACTTAATTTTCCTGGGTTCCCGGATTGCCCTCTGCCCTATTATAGTCAAGTGCCCCCAAGTTTCCTCCTTCCTTATCTGACCCAGTTGTATCAACTGGGAACTCCCACGGGGAACCTCCTCCTAGAGGACCTGGCTCCTGGCAGCCCTTCATCTTGCCCCACCTGTGCTCCTCCTCGCAGGGTCCCCACCTGGTTAACCACCTTCATGACCCATTCTGTGGCTTAAGCCAGAGACTAACTAGCATGCATCTCTCTCACCTCCCCTCCCCCAGCTGCCTCTTCCCCTGCCATAGCCTCCTGGCTGTGGGCTCCCACCTTGTTTTGCCCAGAACTTCCCTTTTGCAGGTGTGCCGCTGGCTCCCACCACCTCCAACTGCTTCAATTCCTCCATCCTTCCTCTGGCCCCCTGGAGACTCTAGCCTTATCTGACTACCCACAAGTCCCCATACACCAACTGGACTCTCCTTCCTCTAAACCTTGGAGGGGTTCTTGGCCCTCCTTGGAATTCCCTTCCCTGGAGTCTGAAGATCTCTTCAAGAAACCCCAAGCTAGAAGCGATGCTCCCTTCCTCTGCAGCCCATGGCTACCAGCTGGGCCTCATGGGGGTCTTGAGCACTTCTGTCCCTACAATAGAGATGTCTGATACCATGTCCGTGTCCCAGCCAAGCTGGCAGTCAGGAAAACCCCTGCAGGATGGGGCTGGTCCAAACCCTCCCTGAGCCACTCTGAGCAGGCACCGAAGCTTATGACTTGCATAGAACTGCGGTCTCCTTCCCTGGGTCAGGGTCCCACTGCCTGGGGCAGCGTGAGGGTGGAAGAGTGGGGAGCCGGCCAGATAATCCTCATTACACTTCATTCCAGTCTAGTGTCTGGTCGTGTGGGCTCTGTGCTCTGAGGAGGAAGAGGGCCCTTCAGCCACAGTGACTGAGCTAGGGCCAGTGGCCCACAGGACCGAGTAAGGTGGCCCAGCCCCCCACATCCTGTCTGACTGGCATGCCCTGTCCCTCCCCCACTGCCCTGTCCACACCTGGGTCTGGCTCAGGCCTGAGGAGCAGGGACAGCAGAGAGCTGAATGGCTGGCCACATGAGACTCAGCCCACAGCAGGGGCCAACGTCCTCAGGCCAGGGCAACCTAGCTGCCCGGCTGTCCCTGAGCAGATCACCCACTGTCCAGCGGCACAGACAGCCACTCTCCAACTAAACCCAAAAAGCAAAGGCCTGTCCTCTGCGACCTGCCATCTCCCCAGGGACACTGCCAACGAACTGCCTTTTGGAACCAGACTGGGACCCCCAGCCATAAAGTCCATCCCAATACACCCCCTCAAATGCTTGCTCAGTACACTGCTATGCATGGGGAAACTGAGGTGCGGGGAGAAGAAGTTGCAGCCCAGACCACACAGCCAGGGATTTAGGGACCGAGCTGAGACAAAAATCTGGATCTAGGGCTAGCCACGTACTTTGGAGGAGTCAGCTTCAGCATCCCTGAGATTCTCACCTGCTGATACCTGGCCACCCACCCTGGCTGTCCTGACACTTGGCTGCAATTTAAGTGTTTATGCTTCTGCTACTGCATCCCGGGTCAGGCTGGCAGCTCCTCAAAGCAAATGCAGGGCATATTTCCCAGCAGCTGTGCCGAGGTCTATCTGGGCCACCCTCCTCCATGGGCCCCTTCAGCTACCATCCTCTCCCCTCCTTGTCACTGCCTGACTTTGGTACAAACCACCTGGGTTCCCCATAGGACCGGCCTCATCCCTCATTCCTCCTCCACCTCCGGAGCACCCAACCCCAGGCTCTCCCTGTTCTCACACCTTGCAGAACATTCCCTGCCTCCCTGGAAGCCTCTGGCTCCCTCCCTCTCACATTCCTGTGGGGGAATCCCATCCGGGACTCTGCTCTGCTCCCTCTCCAGCTCCCCAGCCCAGCCTCTCTTGAGCTTCAGCCATGACACCCAGCCAGATGTCTCCTCAAGGCGGGGTCTCCCACTCCTCAGCCTGACCCATTTCACTTCTCTCACCACACTCATTCAGTCACTCAACAAACACACTAGGTATCTGTGAGAGCCTGGCCCTGGCCTGGATGCAGGGGAGCAAGGAAGGGCAAAGGGGCAGGCCCTCTTCTCTGGGCTCCCCCAACTCAGAGTCGTCCTCCATCCTGCCTCTAGATTCATCCACACCTCCTTCCTCTCCCCTGTTCCCTGCCCTTCAGCCTGTGAAGGCATAGAGAACAGGTCTCTGTTATCCTACAGGTCTGGGCGGACCATCTCCCTTACTGCTGGCCTTTGGGAGCCTTGCAGAAGTTACAGATGTCCTTGTTCTATGCTCCCTCCTCTGTAAAATGGGTTTAACACTCCCTTGGGAGGATTGTTAAAAGAGACTAAGGGTTCAATATCTGCCGTGTTCAAAAGTAGCAAGGGCCCCCTCCAGCCCTTCCAGCACTTTTCCCTCAACCACTGTGGACCCGTGACCCTCTCTCTACCCTCTGATTGTCTGGGTCACTAGATCTTGTGTAGACATCCAGCTCATTCTCACCCCTCCTCTGACATGTCTATACAACGACACTTCTCTGCTCCTTTGCTCATCTCCCACACGTCCTCTTTTCCAGCCGCACGGGGCCAACTTCTGGTCATACTCCTGTCACAGACCATACCCCGCGTGTTTAAGACCCTTCCGTGGATGCTCCTGCCTTAGAGTCCGAGCTCTTGAGTTTGGCCTCCAAAGGCTCATACCCCGTCAAATACAGGGAGCGCTGGCATTCTGCCTCTTCTGCCACGTCGATCTCTCCTGGGTTGTCAACTCAAGATTCTCAAGTTCCCCTGTGCACCTGCGCCCAATCCGCCCGACGGCGCGGGTCTCTGGTGGTCCCCGAACCCCTGCCTCTGCAATCTCTGGCCTGGGGAAGGTGGACACCTGCCCCGAGCGCCCTCTGGGGGACCGATCTCGAGCGCAGCTGGGAGGCGTCGGGAAGTGCGCACCCAGGTCTGCGGCCGGCCGGGTACGGTCCCCGTTGCGCGGGAGGGAGCGCAGCGCTGGGCCGCGCCGGGACTCCTCCGGGTGGCTGGTAAGCAAGGGCAGGATCCTCGCTGAGGATGTGGTGCGATGCGGCCCGGCTCCAGAGGAGCTGAGCCACCCACAGTGGACGGTGGTCAAGGACAGCGAGCACCATCCCGGCGCTGCGGTGCAGACGGTGCCCTGTGTCTGACCCGCCTGCAGTCTCCGCCCGCCCTTCCCTCAGCCTGGCGGGCCCCGGCCCGGTCCGCCGGCCTCCATCCCGCGTCCGTATCCCCGGGCTCCCAGTGCCCTCTCCCCTGCTGCCCCAGGCTCCCGGGGGTCCAGTGCCCCGCCCGTCCCCGTCGCCCCGGGAAATCGTCCCCGCTCGCGGCCAGCCGCGCACTCCTGCGGGCGGAGGGCTCACCGCGATCGCCGTCGAGCAGTCCGAGGCAGAGCCACAGGCGCAGGCACAGCGCGGCTCCCCGCTGCATCTCCGGCCGCTGAGGCGCGGGTCGGACCTGCGCGGCCGCCGCTCGGGGCTCGGAGTGTGGGCGCACGCAGCGAGCGCGGGCGGGGCCGGGCCGGGGCGGGGCCGGGGCGGGGCCGGGACCCTCCCCCCGAGGGCGGGGCCAGGCCCGTCGGACCGCCCCCCGCACCTATCAGTCCCGCCCCCTCCGCAGCCGGGGTTGCTCGCCGGCGAGGTCTCGCTCGTTGGCTGGAGGCTGGTCAGGGTCCCACTTCCGAACCCCCGGGGCCGCTCCGGGTGGACGGAGAATGCAGGGAACGCACCAGCCCTCCTCTGCGCGCTAAAGAGGCGATGAACCCCGCCGCGGTCAAGATTGGACGAAATGTGTCAGCGCCTACTTTTCTGTAATTTCCTTTCATCCATAAATAGTGTTCAAAGTAAGAAAAAAAAAAAAAGCAATGAGTACAACTTAGAGATCTTTGGGAATGTTCAGCAAGCTTCATCTTACCACCTGCGTGGTGTGGATGGGGGCTGCGCCCTCGCCGGCGGCATCCAGTAGAACCACCCCCCCCTCCCCACCCCCGACGCGTGGCCTCTTCTTTAGATCTGCTCCGAATAGTTTTACTCTGAGCTCATTCATAAGTTCTTGTATCAGGTGACACTCTACTCTCAGACTTGGCAACCCTCTCACAGACTTCCTTTCTCTTTTCAGTTCTGTCTCTAGAATTTTCCTATTTAAGAATAAATCCCCTGATAGTGACTATCGCGGCTTTTAGTCCAGCCCCACCCTGTACGCAAAAGTCCGTTCGTCTTGGCCGAAGACCAGGACCGGATTGTTGATAACAACCATGACCAACTCTCAAACTGCGAGTATTAAGTATGTTGTAAGGTTGGAATCACAGATCGGTGGGGGATAGTTCAGATGATGTAAAAAAATAATGTTGGAGGAACCGGACAACCAAACAAATGAACGTAGACTTTCTCTCGGCTGTGTATTGATGGTCTTCCAATAGTTTTAGTTTGAAAGTAAAAACTTATTGTAAGGTGTAACACACATACGGAAAGAAGGATATGTCAATGTGTTACGGATGAAAATTTAAAATCTGTCTTCACTGCCCCGATCAGGGAATATAGAAGGGCGTCAACATTCCAAAAGTCTCCACCCTTTCCCATCACAACCGTCTCCCTGACTTCCAAATCCCGGCTTTAGCAATTACCCTGCTTTTCTTTATCTTTTTTTTTTTAACCCAAATATGTGTTTTGTTTTTTAACTTTATTGAAACTGATTCATCCCACATATATCCTTTTGCCCAGCATCTTTTGTGAGATTCACCTACCACTATGATGAACCATGCTTTCCTCATTTTCATAACTGTGTGATAACCACAATTTATTTGTCCACTGACTGTTGATAAAAGTTTGAGTTGTTATCAGTTTCCAATTTTTGCTGCTAAGAACATGCTTATATATATTTCTTGGTATACATGTGACCTGTTTTCTAGGTGTGTGTCCAGGAGTGAAACTGCTAGGTCAGAGAATGTGTATCTTCAATTTCTGTAGACAGTGCCAACTACTTTTTTTTTCTTTTTGCTACCATTTTGGACTCTGCAGCAGTGTAACTAGTTCCCTATACTCTGCATCTTCACAGACATCAGTTCTGATTTTTTAAAATTTAGCCATTCTGTGACATCTCATTATAACTCTCATTAGCTTTCCCCTAATTATTGTTGAGGTTGAACACATTTTTATTTTTATTTTTTTAAAAGATTTTAATTATTTATTTGAGAGAGAGAGAGAGAGAGAGAGAGAGAGCATAAGCAGGGGGAGCAGTAGAGGGAGAGGGAGAAGCAGGCTCCCTGGGAGCCTGATGCTGGGCTCATCCCAGGACCCTGGGATCATGATCATGAAGGCAGATGCTTAAGCATCTGAGCCACCCAGGCATCCCAGCACATATTTAAAAAGATTTATTTTTTTATTTGAGAGGGAGAGAGCCAGCGCCTGTGTGTAAATGGGGGGAGGGGCAGAGGGAAAGGGAGAGAATCCCAAGCAGACTCCCTGTGCAGTGTGGAGCCCCAGTTGGAGCTTCATCTCAGGACCCTGAGATCATGACCCTGACCTGACTGTGATCATGACCTGAGCTGAAATCAAGAGTAGGTCCCTCAACCAACTGAGCCACCTAGACAACCCTATCTTAACTATTTTTAGGTCCAGCGTCTTTAACACTCACATTGTTGTGCCATCATCAGCATAATCCATCTCCAGAACTCTTTTTATCTTGCAAAACCCCAACTCTGTACCCATAAAACAATAACTCCCCCCTCCCCTAAACCCCTGGAAACCATCGCTGTACTTTTCAACCATATAAATTTGACAACTCTTAGGTACTTCTTACAATTGGAATCATACAGTATTAGTCCTTTCGCAACCGACTTATTTCACTGAGCACAATTTTCTCAGTGTTCGTCTATGTTGTAGCGTGTGTCAGTTTCCTTCCTTTCTAAGGTGGACTATTATTCCATTGTATGTATATACCACATTTTGTTTATCCATTCATCTGTTAATGTACACTTGGGTTGCTTCTATCATGAGTGATGCTGTTATGAACACCAGAGTGCAAGTATCTTTTTGAGTCTCCGAGTTGCCTGAGGGTTCTTTTTCCTCCACATCCTTGTCAATACTTGTTATATCTTGTCTTTTGTGATAATAGCCATTCTAACAGGTGTGACGTGATATCTCATTGTGGTTTTGATTCGTATTTCCCTGATGATGAGTAGTGTTTGAGCAGGTTTTTGCGTAACTCTTAGCCGTCTGTATGTCTTCTTTGGAAAACCATCTATTTAGATCTTCTGCCCATTTTTTAATCAAGTTGTTTATTTTTTTCCTGTTGAGTTGTGTGAATTCTTTTTATACTTGGGGTATATGATTTGCAAATATTTTCTCTCATTCCGTAGGCTGCTTTCGCATTTTGTAGGTAGTTTCCTTCACTTGTTTATTTTTGTTTTTGTTGTTTTTGCTTTTGGTGTCACACTCAAAAAGTCATTGCCAAGACTAATGTCAAAGAATTTATTGTTTATATTTTTTTTTCTTGGAGTTTTGTGGTTTCAGGTTCTTTACTTGTTTTTGTTCAAGTCTTTACTTGATTTTGAGTTAATTTTTTAAATTTAGGTATAATTAACATACAGAGTTTTATTAATTTCAGGTGTAGAACATGATTCAACAATTCTATACATTTTTCAGTGCATATCAAGGTAAGTGTACTCTTGGGGCGTCTGGGTGGCTCAGCTGGTTGATCATCTGATTCTTGGTTTTGGTTCTGGTCATGATCTCAGTGTTGTGAGATCAAGCCCTGGGTCAGGCTCTGTGCTCAGTGGGGAGTCTGTTTGAAGATTCTGTCCTTCTGTCTCTTCCCTGCATGCTTGCTCTCTCTCTCAAATAAATAAATAAATCTTAAAAAAAAATAAGTGTACTCTTAATCCCTTTGTTTATCTCACCCATTCTCCTCCCCACTGTCCCTATGTCAACCACCAATTTATTCTCTGTATTTAAGTCTGGTTTTTGTGTTGTCTCTTTTTCTTCTTTATTTGCTCATTTGTTTTGTTTCTTAAATTCTACATGAGTGAAATCGTGCACTTGTTTTTCTTTGACTACTTATTTCACTTAGCATTGGACCTCTGGGTTCATCCATGTTGCAGATGGCAAGATAGCATTCCTTTTTGTTGCCCAGTCATATTCCATTGTATATATATACCTCATCTTCTTTATCCATTCACTTATGGATGGACACTTGTGTTACTGCCATATCTTGGCTTTTGTAAATAATTAGCCTTTGCGTTATTTTAATTTTTTTTTTGCTGTTTTTGATAAATGGAAGTTGTTATTTTTAATATAGTCCATCTTATAATCTTTTCCTTTTGTGCATAACCTTCTATTGTGCTCTATTCTAAAAATTTTCTGCTTACTCCAAAGTCATAAAAATATTTTCCTCCACGTTTTTCGCTCAATATGTTAGTGTTCCCTTTTCACAGTTGAATTGGCAGTTCAGGGGTGCCTGGGTGGCTCAGTTGTTAAGCGTCTGCCTTTGGCTCAGGTCATGATCCCAGGGTTCTGGGATGGAGCCCCGCATGGCCCAATGCTTTCCTGCTCTGCATGAAACATGCTTCTCCTTTCCCACTCTCCCTGCTTGTGTTTCCTCTCTTGCTATCTCTCTCTCTGTCAAATAAATAAACAAAATCCTTAAAAAAAAGAGAGAGAAGGAAAATAAATCAATTGCCAGTCCATTTAGAATTGATTTCTGTGTATGGTGTAAGATAGGTGTCAATATTCATTTTTTTATATTATTATTTAATTGGCTTAGTATAATTTGTTGAAATAAGTAGCCTTTCTACCCTGCATTGTAGAGGCACATTTGTCATAAACAATGTTACTTACATGGAGAGGTCTGTTTCTGGACTGTTATGTTTCATGTGTGTACTTGCATATTCTTGTCCCAATACCAAACAGTTTTAATTGACACGATTTTGTAACAGATTTTAATAGGTGATATTGTTAGTGCTTAAAACTCTTGCTTCTTTTTCCAGAGTGTCTTACTTTTTTATTGGTTCTTTGCATTTCCATGTTCTAAAATGAACCAGCTTGTCCATTTTTGGAAATGAAAAATATGCCAGAATTTGATCAGAATTCCATTGAATAGGTTTGGAAGAATTACCATCTTAATCATTTTCAATCGTGAATACACTATGTCCTTCCATTCATCTAATCTTTTATTTCTATCCCTAATGTTTTGTAGTTCTGATTTGCTATCTTTATTATAATTCAGATCATAACATTTTTAAATTTCCAGTATGATTTCTTCTGTGAATTATGAGCTATTTAGAAATAATTTATTTAATTCATAAATATTTGGGGTTTTTTTTAGTCAACTTTGATTTTTAGCTTAGTTTGTCTTTGATCAGAGAATGTATTCTCAGTGAGTTCAATCCAGTGAAATTTACTGAAACCTCCTTTTAGGCTCAGGATGTGGTCTATCTTGATAAACATTCCATATGTACTTGGAAATAATATGTTTTAAAAGGTTGTTTGGTGTAGCATGGCACTACACATGGCATCCAAATCAAATTGGTTAATTATGTTATGCAGAGCTCCTGTATCTTTAACTTTTGGGTTTTTTATTTCCTGTTCTGTCAGTTAGTGAAACAGGTATGTTTAAATTTTACCCACAATTTGGGTTTGTCAGTTTTCTTTTTAGTTTGGTTAATTTTTGCCTTATGTGATTTGAATGTATATTACTATGTATTTACATATTTGTTTTCTATGGGTTAACGAAGTGCTTTTATCCTTTTTAATAGACTAATCAAGTATTTTTTATCATTACACTTTTTTCTTTCATTAATGTGGTAGATTGCAAAGATGGCCACCATTCTTTGTTTCTCTCTGTGTCCATGCCTTTTACAATGTGATTGGCAGGTCCTCCTTTCATGTATTCAGAGGGAATATTTTTGGAGGCATGTAAATTTTCATTTGTTAGTTTTCTTTTTAGTTTGATTAATTTTTGCTGTATGTGATTTGAATGTATATTATTATGTATTTATGTATTTATTTTCTATGGGTTAATGAAGTGTTTTTATCCTTTTTAATAGACTAATCAAGTATTTTTTATCATTGCACTTTTTTTAATTAATGTGGTAGATTGTAAATATGGCCACCATTCTTTATTTCTGTGTCCATGCCTTTTACAATGTGATTGGCAGGTCCTCCTTTCATGTATTATGAGGAAATATTTTTGGAGGCATGTAAATTTAAGGTTGTTATAACTTCCTATTAAATTGACCTTTTTAGTTGTGTATGATGTTTGTTTTTTTGTTTTGTTTTGTTTTGTTTTTAAGTAAGCTCCATCCCCAGCATGGGGCTTGAACTCATGACCTGGAAATTAAGAGTCACATGCTCTACCAACTGAGCCGGGGCACTGGCCTGCATACATTACAAGTATGTAATACTTGTACCTTTTATCTCTTTTAATAAGTCTTAATGTAAAGTCTACTTGGTCTGACATTATTACAGGCACACCAGCTTTCCGTTCACTAGAAGGTGTTGGTCTAACTTTCACTATCCTTTTTCTCCCAACTTACAGTCAATTCTCCTCTAATTGACATATGCATTGCTAAAAATCACCAGACTATGCAAATTCCACAACAAAAGCCACAGTGTAGTGGGGAAATGGGACCAGGGGGATAATACTCAAAAACGTCATCAGAACACATTAAAAACAGAAAAAGATAGGAACCTAGTAAAAATGGTAGCAGAGGCTCTACTTTTGGCATAGCAGCGTCAGGAGTCTGTGAACACTGGTGAAAATTATTGTAAAACAATCATTTAAAGTCTGTGGAAATGGTCCTAGAATAGAAATAGAATAGAAAATGAAGGAACGCTTATTCAAGAACACCTATACAAATTCGGCAAAAACAGTGAGAGTCTTTGACCACCGAAGTACAGCCTGCGACCTTCCTCCCCTCCCCAAGCTCAGAGTGATGGACATTCCACTCCAGACCTGTGTACCTGAGAATACAGGGTAGCCTCCCTTCTAGCTCTCAATTGAAGGCCCATGATTTCTTTCCTGGATGGGCAGGACATCAGCATTTCTCATCCTGCCCCTTGGCTACCCATTGCAGAGGTTAGGTTTTGGGTGAGTGTAGGTAGCCAAGAGGTGAGGCCCCCATCTTCTGCCCAGCTCCCATTCATAAGACAGAGGGTCTACCTCAGGTGTGGTGCACTGAGAATCCAGGTCCCTGATTGCCCTCACTCCAGCTAGTTTGTCAAGTGGGGGGTCCTATGATAGGAGAAGCAAAGGAAGAAAAGCAAAAGTTGCAGCTTTTCCTCCTTTCTACGGATCACCCAGTTCCTAAAGCAGGTATTTTCCCCAGAAAGAAGCATACCACCATCCCCACTCCTAGCTCTAGAGTCTGACTCAGAGATTTTGCCCAGAGGGAGAGGTAGGTGTAAAACAGAGTACTTTGAAGCTCTTCCAGAAAGAACTAAATTCGTTTTGGCTTAGGTCATGATCCCAAGGTTCTGGGATGGAGCCTTGCTTTGGGCTCCCTGCTTGGCAGGAAGCCTGCTTCTCCCTCTCCCACTTCCCTGCTTGTGTTCCTGCTCTTGCTATTTCAAATAAATAAATAAAATCTTAAAAAAAAAGAATCAAATGGAAATTTTAGAGCAGAAAAGTAATGGCCTAATACTAGATTTGAACTAGCAGAAGAATCAGTAATCTTGATAATAAAGGGTTAGAGATTATGTAATCTGAAGAACACAGAGAAAAAAGAGTAAGGAAAATTGAACAGAGCCCCAAAGAAATGTGGGACACCAATAATGTACCAACAATATATGTGTAATAAAAAGGCCAGAAGAATAGAAGGAAATGAAAGGAAGAAATACATTTGAGAACAAAACGGCTGAAAATTTCCCAAATTTGGAGAAAAACTGCACATTTGAGAAGTTCAATGAACTATAAGTAGGATAAACACAAAGATGTCTACAAGCAGATGTATCATAGTAGAAATGCTAAAAGACAAAGACAAAGAGCAAAATCTTTAAAACATCCACAGAAAAATAAATCATCATCTACAGGAATTCCCCAGTAAGAATAATAGCTGGCTTCTCAGCAGAAAAAATGGATGCCAGAAAACACTTAGGTGCCATATTCCAAGTGTTTAAAGAAAAAAACTTGTCATCCAAGAATCCTATTAACAATAAAATTTTCTTCCAAAAATGAAGGCATAATAAAGACACTTCCAGAAAAACAAAATCTGAAAGAATCTGCAGCTAGAAAATCCACCTTACAAAAAATACTACAGATTTTCTCCAGATTGGAAGCAAGTGATCACAGATAATTCAATTCCACATGAAAAAACAAAGACCACTAATAAAGGTAATTATAAAAGACAGTATAAATGCATACTTCTTTTCCTTTCTATTACTAACAGAATTAAAAACAATTATATAAAACAATATGTATATGATTCCTAGTTGATCCTTTAATATAGAAATGTAACATATTTGCAATAATAGCACAAGGGAGGAGGGTGTGAGAAAAACTATATTGGGATGAAGACATTACTTCAGACAGTAATTTGAAGCCACAGTAAAAAATAAAGAGAGCCAGAAATGGTAAACAGGAAGGCTAAAATGGTAGAAGCTGTGACTATATACTTGATATCCCTTCTTATCTCAGTTTACACACACACACACACACACACACACAGAGAATTTATACACACACACACAGTGGAATATTATTCAATTATACAAAAGAATAAAAAAAGAATGAAATCTTGTCATTTGCAACAACATGGATGGAACCAGGGAGTATAATGTTAAGTGAAATAAGCCAGTCAGAGAAAGACAAATCTCATATGATTTCACTCAGTTATGGAATTTAAGAACCAAATGAACAAAGGACAAAAAAGGAGAAATAGACAAATCAAGAAACAGAGTCATAGAGAACAAACTGATGGTTATCAGAGGGGAGGTGGGTGGGAGGATGGATGAAATATATGATGGGGATTAAGGAGTGCACTTACCATAATGAACACTGAGTAATGTATAGAGTTGTTGAGTTACAATATTGTATTGTATTGTATTATACACCTGAAACTAACACTGTATGTTAATTAGATTGGAATTAAAATAAGAAATTTAATTAAAAAAATAAAAGACATAAAATTTTGTAAAGTTCTAATTAAAACTTTAAAGTTTTATAAGTGTATTGCATTTGTAACAGGGATGAAATATGTATAACTATAATACCACAAAAAAAGGGGGAAAGGAAATGGAGCTATATAGCAGTAACATTCCTATATTCTACTGGAATTACGTTAGTATAAATGTGAATAGATTCTGATTGGTCAAGATGTATGTGTAAGCCCAAGAGCAATCACTAAGTTTAGTTTGAAAAATTATTAAAGAAAAGAAATGTTACATAAGAAAATATTCACTTAGGGTGGCACAGTCAGCTAAGTGTCCTACTCTTGGTTTTGGTTCAGGTCGTGAACTCAGGGTCGTGAGATCAAGCCCCAAGTTGGGTTCTGTGCACAGCAGAGTCTGCTTTGGATGTTCTCCCTCTGTCCCTCCCACTCATGATTGATCTCTCTTTCTTTAAAATAAATAAACTTTAAAAAATAGTCACTTATTGTAAAAGAGAATAGAAGAGCAATAGATGAAGAAAATAGAATAACAAAAAAAGATATGAGACATATAGAAAACAGGAAAATGAGATGGTAAATATAAACCCATCATATCAATAATAACATGAAATGTGAGTGAATTAAATCATCCAATTCAAAGGTAGAGATGATCAGACTGTACAAAAACAAGATGCAACAATAGGCTCTCTACAGGATTCACACTTTAGATTCAAAGACACAAATGGATTGAAAGTAAAAGGAGAGAAGAAGATACATCATACAAATAGCAGCCACATAAAAATTGGAGCGACTAGGCTAATATCAGACAAAATAGCCTTCAAAACAAATGATATTAAAGATAAAGAGGAACATTTTATAATGATAAAAGGATCAGTCCATCATGAAGATATAGCAATTATAGACAAATATGCAGGTAACAACAGAGGATTAAAATACATGAATGAAGAGCTGACAGCAAGAAATGGAGACTATTAACTGCATTGTTGGAGACTTTAAACCCTACTTTTAACATTTTTTTTTAAAATACAGAGCTTGAACTCATGACCCTCAGATCAAGACGTGAGCTGAGATCAGGAGTCAGACACTCACCCAACTAAAGCCACCCAGTTGCCCCTAATCCCTACTTTTAACAGTGGTTAGAACAAGTAGGCACAAGATCAACAAGAAAAAGACCGGAAGACCGGAGTGACACTATAAAACATTTGGATCCATAGAACCTATAGGACACTCAACCTCCCAACAGCAGAAACATACATTCTTCTCAAGTACACAAGCAAGATTCTCCTGAGGAAACCAGGTGCTCGGCCATAAAGAAAATGCTGATAAATGTAAAACAATTGAAATTAGACAAAGTATGTTCTCTAACCACAGTAGATTGAAATGAAAAGTCAATCATAGAGAGAAATTTGAGAAACTCGGAAACATGCAGAATTAGACAACATATTTCTAAATACCCAGTGGTCAAAGAAGAAATCAAAAAGGAAATTAGAAAACAATTTGAGGTGAATGAAGGGTGCCTGGGTAGCTCAGTCGGTTAAGCATCAGACTCTAATTTTGGCTCAGGTCATAATATCAGGGTTGTGAGATTGAGCCCCGCATTGGGCTGTGTAGTGAACATGGAGCCTGCTTAAGATTCTCTCCCTCTCCCTCTGTCCTCCCATCCCCCAGATCATGCAGTCTCTCTTCTCTTTCTCTAAGATAACAAAACAAAACAGAATAAACCCAAGGGGCTGAATGCCATGAATTTTTTAAATCACTGGGACTTAGGGCCTGGAGCTTTAAAACTCAACTGACCTAGCACTTGGTGACCAGGTAGGGTGAGTGATAGCTGGGTTGCCACACTTAAAGAGACAGCAGCCTGCACAGAGAGGCAATATAAAAATGGCAATTGACATAATGCCAGGGCAAATGGGCATAGAACTAGGGGCCCAATACAAATTTTGCTAACACTGCTGCTCTGCTCCCAAGTTCTCTGGTACACATGCCCCCTCAGAGCTGGCCTACATGGGTCCCACTAATACCACAGACAGCAACTATAGCAGACACAGGCAAAAAGTCAGTAAGACAACTGTATTGAAAGGAAAAGTGACTCAGATATAGCAGCATGGTGTAAGCAACACACATAGGGCACTCTCCTGAAGTGCTAGGTTGTCAGGGGACACTGCACACAGGAGCATTCTAGGACCTTTTCTTCATAAAATCACTATTTTCAAGAGCAGAAGACATATATAACTTTCCTAACACAGAGAAACAGATAGAGTGAAGCAGAAAAAATGAGGAGACATAAATTTATCCCAAATGGAAGAACAAGACAAAACCACAGCCAGAGATGTAAGCAAAACAGATAAGTAACATGACTGATACAGAATTTAAAGCAATGATCATAAAGATACTTACTGGACTTGAGAAAAGAGTGGAGTACATCAGTGAGACCCTTAACACAGAGATAAGGGATAACATAGTAGAGATAAAGATTTTGATGAATGAAATGAGAAACATGCTGGGTGGAATGAACAGCAGGATGGAGCAAGCAGAGGAAAGAATTAGTGAACTAGAAGACTGAGTAATGGAAAGTAATCCAAGCTGGAAAAAAAAGAATTACACAAAATGAGAATAGACTTAGGGAACTCAGTGATTCCATCAAACATAACAACATTCTTATTATAGAAGTCTCAGAAGAAGAAGAGAGAAAAGGGAGCAGAAAGTTTATCCAAAGAAATAATAGCTGCAAACTGCCTTAACCTGGGGAAGGAAACAGATATCCAGATCCAGGAGGCACAGAGAATTCCTATCAAAATCAACAGAAACAGACCCACACCAAGACATACTGTAATTAAGTTTTCAAAATATAGTGATAAAGAAAAAAAATATCTAAAAGCAGCAAGACCACAGAAGTCAGTAACTTACAAGGGAAAACCCATAAGGCTAACAGGAGATTTTTCAACAAAAATTTTGCAAGCCAAAATGGAGTGCCACAATATATTCAGTATGCCGAATGGGAAATATCTGCCACCAAGAATACTCTATCCAGCAAGGCTATCAATCAGAATAGAAAGAGGGATAAGGAGTTTCCCAGACAAATAAAAACTCAAGAGGCTTGTGATCACTAAACCAGACTTGCAAGAAATATTAGAGGGGACTCTATAGTGGAAATATTAGAGGGGACTTTATAGCGGACTCTATAAGTGGAAAGGAGAGAACAAAAATTACAGTATAAAATTGGAAACACAAAAGCAGTAAAAGTGAATATTTCTGTAAGAAATAAGTCAAGGAACTCACAAAAAAAGGATATAAAATGTAATAACATATACCTTAAAAGTGGGAGGAGAGGAGCAAAGAATGGGTTCAAACTTAAATGACCATCAACTTAATATAGACTTCTATGTGCAGAAGAGGTTATATACAAACCTAATGGTAACCATATATCAAAAACCACTAATAAATATACAAGGAATAAAGAGAAAGAAAACCAAATATTTCACTAAAGAAAAATAAGCAAATCATGAAAGAGAGCCAAGAAAGGATCAAAGAAATTCTTCAGATACAACCATGAAACAAGTAATAAAATGGCAATAAGTATATATCTGTCAGTAAATACTTTAAATGTAAATGGACTAAGTGCTCCAATCCAAAGACATAGGGTGAAAGAATGGATAAAAAAGCAAGACCCATCTATATGCTGCCAATCAGAGAGACATAAAGACACCTTCAGATTAAAAGTGAGGGGTTGGAGAAATTTCTATCATGCAAATGGATGTCAGAAGAAAGCTGGAATAGCAATGTATCAGACAGAATAGACTTTAAAACAAAGACTGCAACAAGAGACAAAGACATAGAGATAAAGATTTTGATGAATGAAATGAGAAACATGCTGGGTGGAATGAACAGCAGGATGGAGCAAGCAGAGGATTATTTGTTCCATTTCTTTGAAAAAAATGGGTGGGATTTTGATAGGGATTGCATTAAATGTGTAGATTGCTTTAGGTAGCATAGACATTTTCACAATATTTGTTCTTCCAATCCAGGAGCATGGAACATTTTTCCATTTCTTTGTGTCTTCCTCAATTTCTTTCTCAATGTGAGAAAGGAATCCATCAAAATCCTTGAGGAGAACGCAGGCAGCAACCTCTTTGACCTCAGCTGCAGCAACATCTTCCTAGGAACATCGCCAAAGGCAATGGAAGCAGGGGCAAAAATGAACTATTGGGATTTCATCAAGATCAAAAGCTTTTGCACAGCAAAGGAAACAGTCAACAAAACCAAAAGACAACTGACAGAATGGGAGAAGATATTTGCAAACGACATATCAGATAAAGGGCTAGTGTCCAAAATCTATAAAGA
>PISX010004824.1:38113-116194 GCA_004024625.1 Mellivora capensis | reverse complement strand
TGGGGGCACCTGGGTGGCTCAGTGGGTTAATTAAGGCCTCTGCCTTCAGCTCAGGTCATGATCTCAGGGTCCTGGGATCAAGCCTCACGTCGGGGCCCTCTACTCACCGGGGAGCCTGCTTCCCCCTCTCTGCCTGCCTCTCTGCCTACTTGTGATCTCTGTCAAATAAATAAATAAAATCCTTAAAAAAATAAAAATAAAAAAATAAAGATAGACAGGATGAAAGTAAAAGACAAGGTAAGATATTCCATGCAAAGAGTAAACAAAAAAGAGCAGGGGTGGCCACACTAACATTGTACAAAACAGCCTGAATCTAAAAGGTTGCAACTCACATATATGAATACAACAGTCTAATACAGCAAGATACAGCAAATATAAACATTTACATACCTAATGACAAACTATCAAAATGTATTAAGCTAAAACTGGCAAAATTAACAGCAGAAATAGTTCTACAATAATAATTAGATACTTCAGGACGCCTGGGTGGCTCAGTTGGTTGGACGACTGCCTTCGGCTCAGGTCATGATCCCGGAGACCCGGGATCGAGTCCCGCATCAGGCTCCCAGCTCCACGGGGAGTCTGCTTCTCCCTCTGACCTTCTCCTCGCTCATGCTCTCTCACTGCCTCTCTCTCAAATAAATAAATAAAATCTTTAAAAAATAATAATAATAATTAGATACTTCAATACCCCACTCTCAATACTGAACAGAACCACCATACAGGAGATAGATAAGAAAATGAAGAATTTAACAACACAGTAAACCAAGTACACCTAACAGACATATACAAAACACTCTACCCAAAGACATCAGCATATACATTCTTTTCAAGTGCACATGGGGTATTTTCCAGGACAGACCCTATGTTAGTTAGGTCACAGACTGGGGTGCCAGGGTGGCACAGTCGGTTACGTGTCCAACTCTTGGTTTCAGCTCAAGTCATAATCTCAAGATCATGGGATTGAGCACCAAGTGGGGCTCTGTGCTCAGTAAGGAATCTGCTTCAGATTCTCTCTCCCTCTTTCTCTGCCCATCCCACTCATGCTCACTCTCTCCCCCTCTCTCTAAAATAAATATTTAAAAAGAAAAAAAAAGTCTCAGTCTTAAAAACACAGATAGCATACAAAATATCCTCTCCAACCACAAAATGATGAATTTAAAAATCAGTAATAGAAGTAAAATGGGGACAACTGGGTGCCGCAGTTCATGATCCCAGGGTCCTGGGATTGAACCCCACATCAAGCTCCCTGCTTCTCCCTCTCCCACTCCCCCTGCTTGTGTTCCCTCTCGCACTTCGTCTCTATCAAATAAATAAATAAAGTATTTAAAAATAAACAGAGAAGTAAAATATGAAAATTCACAAATTTATGCAACACTCTCTTAAGCAAGCAAAGGACCAAAAAAGAAATCACAAAGGAAATTAGAAAATACTTGAGACAACTGAAAGCAAAAATACAACATAACAAAACTTATGGGATGCAGCAAAAGCAATGCTAAGGGAAAAATTTATAGTTATAAACTTGTACCTATCATAAATAAAAAAGACTGGAACAGAAATTATAAAAATAGAGAACAGAAAAAGAACAAAAAAAAAATAATAGAACCCAAAGGTGATATTTTGAAATAACAAAACTGATAAAACTTTAGCTACAGAGACTAAGAAAAAAGAAAAAAACACTCAAATTACTAAAATTAAAAAATGAAAGTGGAGACATTACTGGTTCTACAGAAATGAAGAGAACTATAACAGAGTACTATGAATAATTTTACACCACCAAATTGGATAGACAATTTCCTAGAAACACAAAATCTACCAAAACTAATTATGAAGAAAGAGGGGCTCCTAGGTGGCTGAGTCAGTTAAGCATCTGACTTCGGCTCAAGTCATGATCTCAGGGTTCTGGGATCAAGCCCCTCATGGGGCTTTGCGTTCAGCAGGGAGTCTGCCTGTCCCTCTCCATCTCAGTAGGTCTCTCCCCCTCCCCGTGCTCATGCTCTCTCTCATTCTCTCTCAAAAAAAATAAAAACTTAAATAAATAAAAAGATAATGAAGAAACAGAAATCCCAAATAGACCTGTAACTAGTAAGAAGACTGAATCAGTAAACAAAACTCTGAAAAAGAAAAGTCCTGGACTTGATAGCTTCAGCAGAGCTAAAAAACATTTAAAGCAAAATACCCATCTTTCTCAAACTTATACCACATGATCAAGTAGAATTTATTCCTAGAATGCAAGGATGGTTCAACACACGAAAATGAATCAATACAATACACATTAACAGAATGAAGGAAAAAAAAATACATGATTGTCTCACAACTGATACAGAAAAAGCACATGACAAAATATAACACCCTTTTTCATGATAAAAACACTAACATCGTACAACATGGATGCAACTTGAGGACATTATACTAAACAAAATAGAGACAGAAAGTAGAATGGTAGTGGCCAAAGATTGGGGGTAGGTGATAATATGGATTATCGTTTAATGGGCATAGTGTTTCAATTTTATAAGAAAAGTGCAGATAGTTATACAACATTACAAACATATTACCACTAAACTGTACACTTAAAATGGGTAAGATGGTAAGTTTATGTGTTTTCTACATCTATTCTGTTTTTTAAAAGGCAAAATAAAGGATTTTTCAGCTGTACATTCTTCAGATGGAGGAATTTCATCATCAACAAAACAGCCCAGCAAGAAATATTGAAGGTGTATTTGTCAAGGGGGGTGAGGGGGGCAACATACGGAAATCAGGGTCTACCTAGAAGAATGAAGAGTACTAGAAATGTAAATATCTGAATGTACCAATTATAAATATATTGCCTCCAACTCCAAATCTACTTCTCTCTACCCTGCTTTACAATAATGAAGCTGGTACCTATAAACATTTCTTCTCTGCCTGCTGACAAAATGTTAACCTTTGTCAGCAGATGGCACTGGAGGAACACTCCAGACAGAAGAGGGTTCTCTTCCCTTTAGTGTGCTCTAACCTGCTGGTTACAGTGGAGGACAGTGGTGTGCAAAACACCCAATGGCCCTCTCCCCAGGCACCAACTTCCCATCAAGTCTCAGTGACACAAATACAACCCTACGGGTAGTTTCCCAGAAAATTCTGTCAGCACCCCTGACGGCAGCTGCCCAGCAAGTTTCAGCAACACTCCTAAAGGCCAGACGCTTCCCAAAGAAATGTCCCAGCTGGCTTCTTAGCCAGGTTCAGAAACAGGCTGCCTAGCGACCTCTCAGCACCCCAAAAGGGGGTTTCCTGCTTGACAGCAAAAATCTGCACACGTCAAACTTCTCCATCATCCAGTGTCACACACCCTCTCCAACAAGATCTGAATCTCCAGCCCTGAAAGTAGAAAATGGAGCATTTTCTATTGTTCTATCCCTGCTACTGTGCCTCAGCCCCAGAGGCAGTGACCGCTCCCTCTACCTGCTATTGTGTACACTTTAAAGTTCTCTTTCCCCCTTAGGGTTAATTCTCTGCTACTGGTTAATAATTCTTTATCTTTTTTTTTTAAGATTTTATTTATTTATTTGACAGACAGAGATCACAAGTAGGCAAAGAGGCAGGCAGGGAGAGAGGAGGAAGCAGGCTCCCTGCCGAGCAGAGAGCCCAATGCGAGGCTTGATTCCAGAACCCCGGGATCATAACCCGAGCTGAAGGCAGAGGCTTTAATCCACTGAGCCACTCAGGCACCCCTATAATTCTTTTTTTTTTTTTTAAAGATTTTATTTATTTATTTGAGAGAGAGGCAGTGAGAGAGCATGAGCGAGGAGAAGGTCAGAGGGAGAAGCAGACTCCCCGTGGAGCTGGGAGCCTGATGCGGGACTCGATCCCGGCTCTCCGGGATCACGACCTGAGCCGAAGGCAGTCATCCAACCAACTGAGCCACCCAGGCGTCCCCCTATAATTCTTTATATTAAACTCTCCCTGTTCAAATTACGGCGTGGTTTCTGACCTCTGACTGACATAGAACTGATACTGGTAGTGGTCACAGAAAACAGACCTACAAAGATGAGATATGGAAACTGGCTTGGTTGTGCCCTCTGGCTTACACAGGATATAGGATGCTAGCAATCCCTGGCATGCAGTGGCATCGCAATTCATCAAGTTATGAACTGTGGTTGATTGTGATGAAGTGCCAAATGAAGCAAGTGCCTTGGGACCCCAAGTGGCTGTTGGATTTGACTGTTAAGGCAGCAGTGATAACTGCAAGGTCTGTTGCATGAGATGTATTCTCTGTGTGCTCTTGAACAAGAACACAGAAAAATAAGTTCAAGTCCATTAACTATCAGATTTAATCAAAGTCTGAAAAACACCACTTTCATGCAGTATTTTAAAAATCTCCAAAAAAAATCTCCTAATTCTTATAACCACAGGTTGACATTGCTGAAAATCAAATGCAAAATTTTCAATTTCAAACCTTTGATGGCAGTAACCTACCCTTTTGTATCTAAAGAGAGACACTTTCCTTTGCTTCAAAGTCCTGTGATCGTACGTTCAGCAAATGGCTTGAAGGACGATGCTCACTCTCAAGACCAACTACAACCAACCCTGTTGACACTAGACCCAAAAGTAGGTTCAAATCTCAGCATGTTATAAAGGAACAGGTACACATAGGACCAAGAGAAAACAGCTTACACACTAAAAAAATGCCCAAAGTGTGTTAATATATAAAGGAAAAAACCTGGGTCTGAAAATAGATGCTGATACAGGTATTAGACCAAGGAGGTTAGAATCCACTAATATGAGTGAGCTTCTACAGATTCTGAATTTGATGTGATAACTTGTGCAGCTGAAGTTGGCTCTAACAGCACACTTGTTGACTGAAACATATTCAACAATACTGCTGTAATCATTAAGGAAATGCAAATCAAAATTATTCTAACACTGGGGCGCCTGCGTGGCTCAGTGGGTTAAAGCCTCTGTTTTCAGCTCAGGTCATGATCCCAGGGTCCTGGGATCGAGCCCCACATCAAACTCTCTGCTCCATGAAGAGCCTGCTTCCTCCTCTCTCTCCCTGCCTGCCTCTCTTGCCTACTTGTGATCTCTGTCTGTCAAATAAATAAATAAAATCTTTTAAAAAAATTATTCTAAGACTGACAATGAATTTTTAATAAGGTTAAGATATTAAAGTTTTAACCAGCATTATGTGGAAGAAGAAATCCAAAGGCTTAGGGAGATAGGAATACTGAAATGGATTTATCCTCTGCTATCTATACACTTGCTACCCAACTGCATTCCTTGAGAAGGCCCAGAAGACACTGTAATTAGTGAGGGAAGTACCACATATTAGAAAGCTGTGTGGCTGCTCTTTTTAAGTCAGTTATGACTGCAGGGAATGTCACCACTGACTGAGATGGGCTCCCTGATTTCACTGAGGATGATGGGATCCCAAAGTAGCAGAGGCCAAGTGGCAACACTTAACTCCAAAGATAAGGGCAGCAGGGACGTACCGGTAATCAGAATGCTTTGGCCCGCAGGGATCTTTGGCAGTGGCTAATTGATCACGATGTTCCTAGGAATGAAATAGATGGGCAGTTTAATCTAGACAGAAAATGTCTAAATCTGGTGGCCCAAAACTGACTTGAATCATCACAGTGAAAGTCAGACATTTGCCCAGTTTCCAGACCTGGTCAATTCACAGACCCATAGCCTATTTTCATCAAGGAGAAACTGACTCCACCTGAAGGAGGGCTCTGCAGCATTACCACAAGTACACACATAAATCGTTCTCCAAAATTTCCCAAAAGGGACTACAGCCATAAGGTAGAACAGTGGTTTTCAAGCAGGGGCAATTCTGCTCCCCAAATCTAGAAAATGTGGCGGTATCTGGAGGCATTTTTGGTTATCACAACTGGGGAGCTGTACTGACATTTAGTGGGTAGAGACCAGGGATGCTGTGAAACACCCAACAATGTACATTACAGTTACTCCAACAATTAAAAGCCCCTCCATATTTAGATGATCTCCTCTCCTACTACTATCACCTAGCTTCAACTATCTTTGCTGTTCATAAAATATACACAGCATTCACCTGCATCACAACCTTTAGCCATGTTGTTCCCTCTACCTGTAATTTTCCTACTCTTAGATACTGACATAGCTGGCTTTTTCATTTCCTTCTGATTTTTGCTTAAATGCCCCTATTTAAAATGGCAATGCCCCTTCCACCATAGCACAGTATATTCTTTTTCTGCTTTATGTTTCTCTACAGTAGTGTTCCATTTTAAATGCTCTACATTCATTATTTGATTAAACAGGTCTCTCTCCCATCAACAGAACATAAACTCTGTAAGAAATGTTCTCCATTTTATTAATTACTGTATCCTCGGTTCCTACAATGGTTCCTTGTACCTAACAAACACTCATTTGTTGAATGGAAGCATGAATGTGACTGGATGGAAATTAGGGATGTAAAGCCCTAAGAAATTCTAAGATGACTCCTAAAGTGGTTATCTGCTTTTATCTGCCCAGTACCCCCATTCTTCCGTAAAGTCAATTCTGATCATCAGATATTTCAAACACTTTTGCTATTTAAAATTGTGACATTTTCAATGTAAGCAAATCTACTGTTCTTTTGAATTATTTTTTTTTGGTTCAGGCTCAAAAACGTATTCCCCGTATCAAGATGTTTGTTATATTTACCTATATTTCCTTTAGGCAACAGTTTTTTGGTTTTTTGTTTGTTTTTGGTTTTGAAGATTTTACTTATTTGAGAGAGAGAGAGAGCACACGCAGGGGGAGCAGCAGACAGAGGGAGAGGGAAGCAGGCTCCCCGCTGAGCAGGGAGGCTGATGCGGGGCTCGTTCCCAGGACACTGGGATCATGACTCAAGCTGAAGGCAGTCACCCAGGTACCCCATCCTTTGGTGAATAGTTTCATTTTCTTATATCTATATATTCAATCCCTATAAATTTGTTTTGGTATCTAGAGGAAAAGATCTAACCTTATTTTTTGCCCAAATGACCAGCAAACTGTCCAAACACAATTTATAAAGAATAACTTTATTTTATAACTATATTCTTATATACAGACATGTTTCTCTTTATTTGTAATAATTTAATATAGCAGCATTATATTCAAGATTCTATAGAACAAGGTACCCACCATTCCCCTACTCCTCTACTCTCCCATTATTCTTCTAATTCAAAACTGTACTAGCTAGCTATCTTTCACATAGTTATAATTCCTAATGAACATCATCAATTTTCTCAAAATCTACCCTCCTCACCAACAAAAAGAAAAAGAAAATCCTATTGGGTTACTGATGAATATAATATTAATCTTATGGGACATATATTTTTATTATATTGGATTTTCCCACCCAGGAAAAAGGTATATCACTTATTTTTTTTCAAGAGCCATTAAAGCATAATGGTTACAGATTCCTTGGAGTTTGGACTCACATGGCCTGAGTGGGTTCCAATCCCATTGTTCTTTATTCTAGCACCTATATAACTTCAACAAGGCACTTTACCTCTCTGTTATCCTCAGGCATTAACACTATATTATAAGGTCATTTTCTGGACTGAGTTAAAACGTGTACTTAAAACAATCCTCATAAAGATTAGTTGTTGTTGTAACTATTATTATTATTAATTACCTTGTCCTTAGGCAAACTCTTGTCAAGTCTCATATATATTGGGTTTATCCCAAGAATTTAGTTTTGTATTACTTTGTGAATCAATCTTTATTTTCCAACTACTTACAAAGTCATTAAATTTTATAGGATTTTAAAAAATATTTTAATATTGTAACTAGACATTTTACTATACCCATTATAATCCCAGTATATTTTTCTTCTTTTCCTCTAGACTGCTTTCATTCTTTAATTTTTACTTCTTAGCCCTAAAATATTTTCTACTGATACTCTTGGGATTTCCAGGCAAATAAATGTATCATCAGAAAACAATCATAGGGGCGCCTGGGTGGCTCAGTGGGTTAAGCCACTGCCTTCGGCTCAGGTCATGATCTCAGGGTCCTGGGATTGAGCCCCGCATCGGGCTCTCTGCTCAGCAGGGAGCCTGCTTCCCTCTCTTTCTCTCTCTCTGCCTGCCTCTCTGTCTACTGTGATTTCTCTCTGTCAAATAAATAAATAAAATCTTTAAAAAAAAAAAAAGATTTTATTTATTTATTTGACAGAGAGAGAGAGAGATCACAAGTAGGCAGAGAGGCAGGCAGAGAGAGGGGGAAGCAGGCTCCCTGCAGAGCAAAGAGCCCGATGCGGGGCTCGATCCCAGGAACCTGAGATCATGACCCGAGCTGAAGGCAGAGGCTTAACCCACTGAGCCACCCAGGCGCCCAATTCCTTTTTTTTTTTTAAGATTTTTAAATTTATTTATTTGACAGACAGTGAGAGAGGGAACATTAGCAGGAAGAGTGGGAGAAAGAGAAGCAGGCCTCCCGCTGAGCAGGGAGCCTGATACAGGGCTCCATCCCGGGACCCGGGGATCATGACCTGAGCCACAGGCAGACGCTCAACAGCTGAGATACCCAGGTGCCCTGTCACTTCTTTTTTTCTTTTTCTTTAAGATTTTTATTTATTTATTTGACAGACAGAGATCACAAGTAGGCAGGGAGGCAGGCAGAGAGAGAGGAAGAAGCAGGCTCTCCGTGGAGCAGAGAGCCCGATGTGGGGCTCGATCCCAGGACCCTGGGATCATGACCTGAGCGGAAGGCAGAGGCTTTAACCCACTGAGCCACCCAGGCGCCCCTCTTACTATGATTATTGAGGGGTAACTGACACACTGTTAGATTCTCAACAGTTTGTAACTGAAATCAGCTTCAACCTGTTTAACCCAAAAATTACTTACAAGTTCTAAAATTTCCAAATGGTTGGGTTGTTTTAATTGACTTTATTCACTTCAGCTTTATTGCATTATGGTCGAAGAATGCAGTCTCTAAATTTTAAGGTTTTAAAATCTGCATTTTTTTTCTGGAAGTATGAATTATGTATCAACTGATTAAATTGTATAAATGTTCCATGAAAATGTAAAAGATGATCATGTTTTTCTAGAAGTGTACCAAATTCAACTGAACTTCAGTTCCTCTAAACTGTTAAAACTTTTGTTTTATATCTGCCAATACAGGATTTTTTGATACATAATGATTTGTGGCAGTTACAGCCTCAGTGTAAATTATAGCTCCTACAAACAAAGTCAGAAATTCCTGACAGTTAATTACTTTTGCCATGAATAGCTTTGTTTTCATATTAAAATTATCATTTTTGCTGCACTTGCAAATTTGACACATTTGGCATCCTTTTATTTTTAACTTTTATTAGTTTCATTTCATTTTAGATTTCTAAGTAGAGATGATATTCAACAGAGAATATTTGTCATTTAACCTTTTTAAGTGGTTTTCAAATGAATCTAACTATGAATGTGAAAAATACTTCAGAGGACACAGACTCCTACATTGGATAAAAATTTCAGGGCGCCTGGGTGGCTCAGTGGGTTAAGCCGCTGCCTTCAGCTCAGGTCGTGATCTCGGGGTCCTGGGATCGAGTCCCACATGGGGCTCTCTGCTCAGCAGGGAGCCTGCTTCCCTCTCTCTCTCTCTGCCTCCCTCTCTGTCTACTGTGATCTCTCTCTATCAAATAAATAAATAAAATCTTTAAAAAAAAATTTCAAAGAACCCTTCTAAATCTAAAATTTAAGATGATATAACTTTAAAAAGTGGTTAAGTGTTTGGGTCTCTAAATACCATTTCCCACTAAAAGGAACCAGACCTCCTGGGAAAAATGGCTGATTTCAGGTCTGGAATAGGAATTATACAGATGAGACTGATTGATTCTGCACCAGAAAACAAGAAGTTATCAAAGACTACTGGAGTCCTAGCAAAATGACTCCAGAGCTAACCTAAAGAGGCTTTTACCCACCAAACATGGCGTAATAGACTGACATACAATAAATATACAAATCTATTTATAATGATTTATCATTATAAATCATTTATTCCCCTTACTCCAAAAAACAATCCTCAATGGTTATTTATGGAGGATGCTAAGTCTTCAACTCATTCTTAAAAATGACAAAAGAATCAAGCATTTACCTTGTCTTTATCTCATCTTTCTTTGTCTTGTGTTTGTCTTATATTAACATATTCAAGGTAATAAAGAAACCAAATGTTTGTTGTAAGGGAAAGCGCTCTACAAAACAATCATAACTAACAGACACGGGAGAAATAAAAGATCTAGGAAACCATCATTTTATAATTCCTAAAAATAGAGTGAACCAAGAAATAATTATCACGGTGCCTGGCTGGTTCACTAGGTGAAGCATGCAACTCTTGATCTCAGGGTTGTGGGTTCAAGCCCCACATTGGACTTAGAGGTTACTTAAGGAATATAATCTTTAAAAAAAGAGAAGGGCGCCTGGATGGCTCAGTGGGTTAAGTCCTCTGCCTTCAGCTCAGGTCAAGATCTCAGGGTCCTGGGATCGAGCCCCACATTGGGCTCTCTGCTCAGCAGAGAGCCTGCTTCCCTCCCTTCTCTCTCTGCCTGCCTCTCTGCCTGCTTGTGATCTCTGTCAAAAAATAAATAAAAATCTTAAAAAGTAAATAAATTAATTAATTAAATAAATTAAATTTAAAAAAAAGAACTATCAATGAAAGCTAAAACCATTCAGGTCAAAAACTGAAGGGGAGGGGCACTTGCATGACTCAGGTCTGACTCTTGGTTTCTGCTCAGGTCCTGACCTCAGGAATGAAATGGTACCCCACATCAGGCTTCATGCTCACCATGGAGTCTGCTTAAGATTCTCTCTCAGGGGCGCCTGGGTGGCTCAGTGCGTTAAGCCTCTGCCTTCAACTCAGGTTATGATCCCAGGGTCCTGGAATCAAGTCCCACATCGGGCTCTCTGCTCAGCAGGGAGTCTGCTTCCTCCTCTCTCTCTACTTGCTTCTCCGCCTACTTGTGATCTATCTCTGTCAAATAAATAAATAAAATATTTTTTTTTTAAATGTTAAAAAAAAAAAAAAGATTCTCTCTCAGGCGTTGTGGGGCGGGAGGGGAGGCTGCCTGGGTGGCTCAGTCAGTTAAGCATCTGCCTTTGACTCAGGTCATGAATCCAAGGTCCTGGGATCAAGCCCTGCATTGGGCTTCCTGCTCAGCAGACAGCCTGCTTCTCCCTCTCCCTCTGTTGTTCCCCCTGCTTGTGCTCTATCTAAAATAAATAAATAAAATCTTAATAAAAAAAAAAAAGATTCTCTCCCTCTTCCTCTGCCCCCTCCCCCACTCACTTGCACTCTTGCACACTCTATCTCCCTCTCTCAAATAAATAAATAATTCTTTAAAAAAAAAAAACTGAAGAGGAACTTTTAAATATATGGATTAAGCTTTCATCACCTGAACAAGGACAAACCTGATGGTTCCACTAGTGGTATCATGGGAAGAACACAGCACCCCCTATGGAGAATTCTTTTAAAAAAAAAACAAAACAATTTGAACCTGAATCTAATCACACTTCTATAAAACATAGGAAACATGAAGAATAGAAGAACATGTTCAATGAAACTAGAATATAAGCAGCAAACCCCAGGATGTGGGAAATGCTGCAAAACAAATCATCCAATGTCTTCTAAAAATAAATGGCAGTTTTTAAAATGGGGAGATTTACTGATTAAAAGAGGCTTAAAAAGACGTAACAAGCCACAAGCCTTGTTTTAGCTTCTAACGTTGTGAAACAAGTAAGAAAGTTGTACAAATATGAGGTGGCATTAAGGAATCATGTTGATTTTGTTCAGTGTGATAATGGTATTATGATTTTTTTTAAAAAAGAGTCTGCATTTGTTAGAGATTCATACTTTGAGTATTAACAGGTGAAATGAAGTATGTCTACATCTGCTTTAAAACATTATAGGGGGGCGCCTGGATGGCTCAGTGGGTTAAAGCCTCGCCTTTGGCTCAGGTCACGATCCCAGCATCCTGGGATTAAGCCCCGCATCGGGCTCTCTGCTTGGCGGGGAGCCTGCTTCCTCCTCTCTCTCTCTGCCTGCCTCTCTGCCTACCTGTGATCTCTGTCTGTCAAATAAATAAATAAAATCTTTAAAAAATTATAGGGAAAGACATGTGAGAGGAATAAGTAAAAGGCAGAAAGTTGATGACTATTAAAGAAGATGAATGATGAATATATAACCATTAGTTGAACTATCTGCTCTACATTTAAAGTTTCTGTAACAAAGGTTTAAAAAAAGTAGTAATCCCTAGAGACCTCTTAAATGCACAATTGTACTCCTCACACAAAACAAGCAGCTTTTTTTCTATATAATATCACTTATAACAACTCAAAATAACTATTTTGGGGCCTCTCTGTATTCTTTTCTTCCAACAAATGACAATTAAACAAATAAAGCAAATCTTCCTTTGTTACTAGATACAACACCCTTTTTTCCTTGTTGGTAATGATCAGATACTGCGTCATTAAAATTTACTTTCCATATATAAAAATTATAGTGAGGAAAATAACTACTTATATGTTAAAGCATCAAACATGAAGAAAAACTGAAGGACTAAGCATGCATATTTTCTGTAACTATCTCTAGAGAAATAATTCAACTCTGACATAAATTCTATGAAAAATCATATGAAGATCCTATAGAAAAGCAAGAAAGTTACTACAATCTAATGGAATTCAAGGAAAGAAAACATCATAGTCAATTTCAGGGGAACAAAAGGGTTGAATGAATGGAATGCTTGGAGCAAACTTTTGCTTCTTAAATAATTCAAGTGTCACACAGAATGGAAGGCAAGAAAAAAGTAATGTTCACATTCACTTCCCAACAGTGACTTCCAAGGCTTCCATGACACTACTCAATCTTTCCCTTTGCCTCCAGAAAGCACCTCCTAGTGTATTTCTTGTGCACTAACTTCCTGAAACCTACTAAGTTACATAGATCTTTATTTCTATTTTATCTGTAAGGAAACAAAACCATGTTAATGGTAAGGACCAAGGCCAAAACGTACTATGATAGTGGTTCCTACTTTGCAATCCTCCACTTAATCTATTTCAGAAGATCTGGGACAGATAGGGATTAGACATTCGTGTATTGTAAAGGAGCAGGGATAGAATTCCCTCAGCGGATTCTGAAGCATATTGCTAATTAAAAATGAATACACCATGATTCCCCTGGGTCCCCTGCTGTTACCTATCTGCTGATTCCCACAAAATTAAATCCGTGTCTGTATATATGTATGTGTTCACCAGCCTCAATCTCAATTTCTGCTCTTTGAAAATCAATGTTGGGGCACCTGAGTGGCTCAGTGGGTTAAAGCCTCTGCCTTCGGCTCAGGTCATGATCCCAGGGTCCTGGGATTGAGCCCCACATCCGGCTCTCTGCTCTGCAGGGAGCCTGCTTCCTCCTCTCTCTCTCTCTGCCTACCTCTCTGCCTACTTGTGATCTCTGTCTGTCCAATAAATAAATAAAATCTTTAAAAAAAAAGAAAAACAATGTTAAGAAAATGAAGATGAGCCACAGACTAGGAGAAAATATTTACAAAACACGTATCTAATAAAAGATTTATATCCAAAATACATAAATAACTCAAAACTCAACATAAGAAAACTTTTATTACCCAGCAATCCCACTAATTATTTACCCAAAAGAAATAGACATGTTCATACAAAAACTTATAGAAAAGAAACTGAGACTTTCTTCTGTGAAAAAGAAAATGTTACTGAAGACAAGGTTCACTACATTACTCAGTGTCTCCTACTAAAGATTCACATCTGAAACTACTTTTAGACAGTGCTAGAATATGCTCTTTCTTCACAGATGCAGTAATATTTGCTCTATGTGATAATGGAACATACTTAATCATATTCTCTGATCAATCACAACATTAGAGTTACCGTATCTGTATCTTCCTTTACCATGGTCCTTAATTATTTTAATCTTTATATATCTTTTTGTAAACTACCTCAAAATCTTTGTGGAAAGTTAAACCTGAACTGTATATAAAGAAATTGTAACCAATATAACAAGCTTTCTTCTATTAATTCCTTCCCGGGAATGAAAGGGTTTTCTTCCTTTCTTTCTTTCTTTTTTTTTTTGTGTGTGTTCAAAGTTTTTATTTCTATAAGTAAACTACGCTCCTCATAAGGCTCAAACTCACAACCTCAAAATCGAGTCATATGCTCCTCCGACTGAGTCTGCAGGGCACCCCATTTCTTTTTCCTTTTGTATACTTTGTTTTAAAAATTTTGGAAATAGCTCAGGGCACCTGGGTGGCTCAGTGGGTTAAGGCCTCTGCCTTCGGCTCAGGTCATGATCCCAGAGTCCTGGGATCAAGCCCCGCAATAGGCTCTCTGCTCGTTAGGGAGCCTGCTTCCGCTCTCTCTCTGCCTGCCTCTCTGCCTACTTGTGATCTCTGTCAAATAAAGAAATAAAATCTTTAAAAAAAATTCTGGAAATAGCTAATTATTAAAGGTAGTACAGGGATGCCTGGGTGGCTCAGTTGGTTAAGCGGCTGCCTTCGGCTCAGGTCATGATCCCAGCGTCCTGGGATGGAGTCCCACATCGAGTCCCACATCGGGCTGCTTCTCCCTCTGCCTCTGGCTGCCTGTGCTCTCTCTCTCTCTCTGACAAATAAATAAATAAAATCTTAAAAAAAAAAAAGGTAGTACAGGTGACCCTTGAGCAACATGGGTATGAACTGCACAGGTCCACTTACAGTTTTTTCAATAAATACAGTACAGTACTGCAAATCTATTTTCTTTACCTTATGATTTTCTAAAAAATATTTTCTTTTTGGGGTGCCTGGGTGGCTCAGTCAGTTAAGTGTCTGACTCTTGATTTCTGCTCAGGTCATGATCTCAGGGTCGTGAGATGGAGACTGCATCAGGCTCAGAGTGCCACATTGGGCATGGAGCCTGTTTAAGATTCTCTCCTTCTCCCGCTGCCCCTCTCCCTCACCTTCAACCCCGTTCTCACAGTCTCTCTCTCTCTCAAAAAAAAAAAATAAAAAAAAAAATATATATATATATGTATATATACACACATTTTCTTTTCTCTAGCTTGCTTTATTGCTAACAGTATAATACGTAATACATACACCATACAAAATATGTGTTAATCAACTATTTATGTTATCACTAAGGCTTCCAGTCAATAGTAGGGTATTAGCGATTAAGTTTCAGGGGAGTCAAAAGTTATAGGCAGGGGTGCCTGGCTGGTTCAGTCAGAAGAGCATGAGACTCTTGATCTTGGGGTTGTGAGTTCAAGCCCCACACTGGGTGTAGAGATTACTTAAATAAGGGGCACCTGGGTGGCTCAGTCAGTTAAGCGTCTGCCTTTGACTCAGGTCATGATCCTGGGATCCTGGGATTGAGTCCTACATTGGGCTGCCTGCTTAGTGGGGAGCCTGCTTCTCCCTCTCCCTGTGCTATTCCCCCTGCTTGTGCTTTCTCTCGCTCTCTCCCCCACTCTCTGTCAAATAAATAAAGTCTTCTAAAAATTAATTAATTATTTTTAAAAAGCTAATAGGCATATTTTTTACTGTGGGGGGACCGATGCCCCAACCCCACTGTTGTTCAAGGACCAATTACACATAAACGTAATAAAGCTGAATGTATAAATTAGGCACAGGAAGAGACTAACACCAGTAACAGAACAATTATAGCACTACAGTGTAATAAAAGTTAAGTGAATTGGCTACTCTCTCAAAATATAGTATTCACTCTTGTGTTGACATGAAATGATAAAATGCCTGTGTGATGAGATGAAATGAGGTGAACAACCTAGGCACTGCAATACAACGTTAAGCTACTACTGACCTCCCGACAATACATCAGGAGGATTGTCTGCTTCCGGATGGACCGCGGTTGACTGTGGGTAATTAAAACCACAGAAAGCAAAACCACAGATTTCAGGTGGGGGTGGACTATTGTGTTGGGTTTTGTAATTCCCTCCCACTATACTCAATTTTTAATAAAGTCTTGTTTAAAAGTTACAACGGGGGGGGGGGGGGCACCTGAATTGGTCAGTTAGTAAAGCATGTAACCCTTGACCTCAGGGTTGTAAACTCAAGCTCCACACTGGATGTTAAGATTGCTTAAAAAATCTTTTTAAAAAGTCACAACCTGGTCTCAACTGTGCTGGGTGGAATTAAGCAAAGATTCTATCTCTACATTCCAATTGCTGGGCCAAGCAGGACCCCTACCAAGGCCAGCATGACAATAGCAGAGACAATTAGAAAAAACCTCTCCCATGAAGGAAAAATACATTTCTTTTTTTCTTTTTTTTTTTTTTGAAAAGTATATTTCTAAGAGAAGAGTCAGAGCCCTAATGCAACCTGCTTCTTGCCACAGGAAGAGAATCTGAATAGCACCTATCTTAGCGAATTGAATGATTATTAAGGGACCCAAATTGTTACCATATTGATGAATAGATTTTCATTTCTGAAAATAAATCAGTCTCCAGTACACAGAATGAATGGGAGAGGAAACAACACAGATAGTGGAGGGAAAAGAAGAGTTTTAAAGGCAAGGAAAGGGGCGCCTGGGTGGCTCAGTGGCTTAAGCCTCTGCCTTTGGCTCAGGTCATGATCTCAGGGTAATGGGATCAGGCCCCGCATCAGGCTCTCTGCTTCCTCCTCTCTCTGCCTGCCTCTCTGCCTACTTGTGATCTCTCTCTCTCCGTGTCAAATAAATAAATAAAGGCAATAAATAAATAATAAATAAATAAATAAAGGCAAGGAAAGTTAAGACAAAGCAAACAAAACGAGTACCACAATTAGGCTGGTGTTAGTAGAAATAAAATCTTAAAAATCATATCTGAGGTAATCTCAGTAAGATTCACCAATTAAAACTGTATTGATAAGGGAAAGAGAAGAAGCAAGATGACTCAGAAGTTTCTATCGTGGATGACTAGAAGACAGTAACTAAAAGAGAATACAAAAAAGGAAAACGGGGAGAAGGAATGGGGCACTATTTGTGAGAGCAAGTACTTGCAAGAGGAATAGAGAGTCCATTTTAGGCACACTGAATTAGCAATATCTGTTACACAGAACAATACAAGTCAAATTACACATCTGGCAATACAGATTTTGAGTTTTAGACACACAAAAAAAGGAAGCAAAGAAGCAGAAAGGAAATCACGATGTATTTAATGGGTAGTTTTAAAGCGACTGTAGGAGATTACCGAAGAAAAACACAGGCCAAGGAAACAACACTTAATGGGAATGCAAAAAGAGTCAAAGATGACCGAAAAGAAGCAATTCAAGAGAAGAACCATGAGAATGCCATCTTTATAAACAAGGGAGAAGTTTCAAGGAGGGAATGGGCAATAGGGTCAGATGTCTAAGAGAAATCAAATAAAAGCTCTGAAAAGCATCCATTAGACTTAGTAATTATCAGGTCATTTCAGTGATGTTAAAGACAATTTCAGTGGGGAAACAGAAGGAAAAGCCAGATGTGAGTTGAGGAATAAGTATAAAAAACACAAGCAATAACAGTCTCAAAAAACCCCTCTAATTTCAAAAACTGTATCTCAGTTCAGACTATACTCTGTAACTACCACTTCCTGTTGAAAGGTACCCAGGCTTCTTGGGAGTTAATTCCAAGTCTGCGATAGTAACAAAAGCATGAGCCTAGGCACATCCTTTTTGACCAAAAAGGTAATAAACTTTCAAGGACCACTGAGTTAAATCAAAAGAATACAGAAAACTAAGTATTTTATTCTTTTTGATGCTTATGTAAATGAAATAACTTTCTTGATTTCCTCTCAGGATTTCATTGCTAATGTGTGGAAATACAGATTTTTGTGAGATTTTTTAAATCCAGAACTCTGCTGAACTTACCACCTCTCACAGGGTCTGCGGGGATGAAGGATGTTGGTGGATTTTTAAGGTTTTCTATATATACAATTATGTCATCTGCAGTAAGAGAAAATTTTACTTCTTTCTTTCTAATTTGGATGTCTTTTCTAACTTGCCTAACTGCTCTGGCTACAACTTCAAATACATTGATTAGAAGTACCAAAAGAGGGCATCCTGACCTAAGGGGAAAGCCTTGCAGTCTTTCACCATCAAATATGATGTTAATCACAATTTTTCAAATATAGCTTTTATCATGGTGAGGAAGTTACCTTCTATTCCTAATTTATTAAAGAAAGTCTGATCAAATTTTTCAAATGTTTTTTCCTACATCAACTGAGATGATCATGTGAGGGTTTTTTTCATTCTATTAATACAGTGAATTACGCTGATATTTAGGAAAAATTTAGCCAAGGAGCTACAAGACTTGTACATTGGGACCTTGACAAAATACGGCTGAAAGAAATTTTAAAGGACAGGAGTACCTGGCTGGCTTAGTCAGCAGAACGTGGCACTCTTGGTATCAGCGTCAGGAGCTCTAGGCCCACGTTGGGGGTTAAGTTTACTTAATTTAAAAAAAAAAAAATTTAAAGGGCATAGCTAAAAGGAAAGACACCCTGCATTCGTTGACTAGAAGATTTAATAGTATCAAGATGACAATACTACCCAAGAGATTTATAAATTCAATTAAATCCCTAACAAAATCCCAGTGGCATACTGTGTAGAAGTAGGAAAAAAATCCTGAATTTCATATGGTATTTTAAGGGATGCCAAATAGCCAAAACAATCTTGAAAAGGAGAAACAAAGTTGGAGGACTCACACCTTCCAATTTCAAACTTCTACAGAGCTACAGTAATCAAAACAGTGTAGTACAGGCACAAAGAGACATACAGACCAATGGAACAAAACTGAGAATCCAGAAATAAGCCCTTACATACATGGCTGTTATGGACTGAATGTTTCTGTCCCCAAAATTTATATGTTGAAGACTGAAACCCCAATGTTATGATATTTAAAGATGGGATCTTTGGGAGGTAAGTAGGGTTAGATGAGGTTATCAGGGTAGGGCTCTCATGACAGAATTGGTGCCCTCCTAAAAAGAGAAACCAGGGAGCTCACTCAATCTCTGAGAATACACAAAGAAGAGATTATGAGGGCACAAAGCAAAAATGGCAGCTGCTAACAAGCCAAATGAAATCTACCTTGCTAGAACCTTAGTCTTAGACTTCCCATCCTCCAGAAATAAGAGAAATTAAAAAATTCTATGGTTTAAGCCACCCAATCTATGCTATTTTGTTATAGCACCCAAAGTGATTAATACAAAAGCCAAATGATTTCTGACAAGGGTGCCAACATCATTCAATGGGAAAAGAACAAATTTCAACATATAGTGCTGGGAAAACTGGATATCCACATACAAAAGAACAGAACTGAACACATACATTATACTATAAACAAAAGTTAACTTTAAATGGATTAAAGACCTACATTAAAGAGCTAAACTACAAAACTCTTAGACTTCTTCATATGGGAAAAATTACAGGATCTTATATTTGGCAAAGGTTTCTTAAAATGAAAACAAAAGCACAAGCTACAAAAGGAAAACAGACAAATTAGACTTCATCAAAACTGAAAACTTTTGTGGCTCAAGGGACACTATCAAAAATGAAAAACCACCTGAATGGGAGAAAATATTTGCAAATCACATATCTGATCAGAGTTTAATATCCAGAATATATAAAGAACTCCTATAACTCAGTAACAAAAAAACAACCCAAGTAAAAAAGGGCAAAGGATTTAAATACACATTTCTCCAAGGAAGATATACAAATGGCCAATAAGCACAAGAACAGATACTCAACATCAATAGTGATTAAAAAATTACAAATCAAAACCGCAATGAGATACTGCTTCACACCCACTAGGACAGCTATTATTAAAAAAAAAAAAAAGAAAAAAAGAACAAGCATTGAAGATGATATGGAGAAATCAGAACCCTTGTGCATTGCTAGTACACCTCTGTGGAAAACAATCTGGGGATTCCTCAAAAAGATAAACATAAAAATCCCATTTATCCCAGCAAATCCACTTCTAGGTATATATCCAAAAGAAGTGAAAACAGAGACTCAAACAGATTCTTGTACAGCACTGTTTATAGCAACATTTTTCATAATAGCCAAAAGATAAGAACAACCTGTGCCCATAACAAATAAAAGGATTAATAAAATGTATTACCTACATAAACTATTACTTAGCCATAAAAAATCAAGTTCTAATATATTATGCTAAATGAAATAAGTCAGACACCAAAGGTCAAATACTGTGTAATTCCACTTATGTGAAATATCTAGAATAGGCAAATTCATTGAGCTATAAAGTAAATTAAAACATAACAGAAGCTAGAGGAAACAGTTATTCCTTAATGTGGACTGACTTTCTATCCGAGGTGAAAAAGACAGTGGTAGGAACCCTTGGGTGCTTCAGGTAGTTGAGCATCCAACTCCTGGTTTCAGTTCAGGTCTTGATCTCAGGGTCCTGAGATAGAGCCCTGAGTCAGGATGAAGCTCAGCACAGAGTCAGCTTGAGATTCCCTCCCTCTCTGTCTCCTTCCACCCCACCCCACACTCACTCTCTCTAAAATAAATAAAATCTTTTAAAAAACAGAAAGAAAAAGACTATGGTAATACTTGCATAACACTATTAAAATGTACTTAATTCCATTGAGTTACACACTTTTAATAATTAAGTGGTAAATTCTAGGGGCGCCTGGGTGGCTCAGTGGGTTGAACCCTCTGCCTTCAGCTCAGGTCATGATCCCAGGGTCCTGGGATGGAGCCCCAAATTGGGCTCTCTGCTCAGTAGGGAGCCTGCTTCCTCCTCTCTCTCTTCCTGCCTCTCTGCCAACTTGACTTTGTCAAATAAATAAATAAAATATTTTTAAAAAATAAATAAATAAAAATAAAAGAATAAAAAGGTAAATTCTATGTCATGTGTATTTAAACATTTAAAAATTTAAGGTAACTTTTTTTTAAAAGATTTTATTTATTTACTTGACAGAGAGAGAAAGATCACAAGTAGGCAGAGAGGCAGACAGAAGGGGAGAGGGAAGCAGGCTCTTGCTGAGCAGAGAGGCTGATGCAGGGCTCGATCCCAGGACCCTGAGACCATGACCTGAGCTGAGGGGAGAGGCTTAACCCACTGAGCCACCCAGGCGCCCCTAAGGTAACTTTTAATATAATTTTTTTAAAACATTCAGGTGCTAACTTTAAAGACTTTGTTGTAGACTGTGGCCCCCAAAGATATGTTCTCCCAAATATCCAGAATATGATCTTTGCAGATGTAATTAGCGAAAGGATCTTGAAATGAGATGACCCTGGATTAGGGTAGGCCCTAATTCTCCTTAGAAAAGACAAAAACACAGAGAAGGCCATGTGAAAGCAGAGGTAAAAATTGGGAGTTAATGCTGCCACAAAACAAGGAACCTAAGGCCACCAGAAGCTGAAAGAGACACAAAGAAAGTTCTTTCCCAGAGCCCTCAGAGAGAGGATAGCTCTACTGACCCCTTGATTTTGGAGTTTTAGCCTCCAGAACTATGAGAGAATAAATATCTGTTGTTTTCAGCCACCAAGTTTGTGGTGATTTCTTACAGCAAACCTAGTAAACTAATACCGATTTTGGTACTTGGAAATGGTATGTTGTGGTAATAAATACCTAAAAATATGGAAATAGATTTGGAACTGGATGAGTAGATGATGGATGAATTTTAAGAAGCATGTAAGAGACAATCTGTCAACTATCAAAAAAAAAGAAGGGGAAGGTGGTGTGATTGGGTAGCTCAGTCGGTTAAAGCATCCCACTCTTGATCTCAGCTCAGGTCTTGATCTCAGGGTCATTAGTTCAAGCCCCGGGTTGGGCTCTACACCCGGCATGGAGCCTACTTAAAAAAATAACAAGAAAGCAGCGTGATAGAAAAAAAAAATCTAGATTGCCTTCAAGAGATGGTTGGTACAAATACAAGTATTAAAGACAATTCTGGTGGGGGCCACCTGGGTGGCTCAACGGGTTGAGCCTCTGCCTTCAGCTCAGGTCATGATCCCGGAGTCCTGGGATTGAGCCCCATGTCAGGCTCTCTGCTCAGTGGGGAGCATGCTTCCCCCTCTCTCTCTCTGCCAGCCAACCTCTCTACCTACTTGTGATCTCTCTCTGTCAAATAAATAAATAAAATCTTAAAAAAAAAATTAAAGACAATTCTGGTGAAGTTTCACAAGGAAGTGAGGAACAAGAAGAGAAAGCTTTTAACATCTTAACACATATATATACCATGAACAAAATGTTGAGAAAAATCTGACTGTTAAAGGTGGTTCTGGTGAGATGGCAGAAGGAAAGGAAAAATATCTCAGAAGGAAATGAAGAATACGTTATTGGGAACTAGAAGGTAATCATAAAGTAGCAGAAAACTTGACTGAATTGTGTTCTATACTGGGTAAGAAGCAGAACTTGGAAGCAATGAACTTAGATATTTACTAAGATTTCTAAGCAAAGTGTTGAAAGCACAACCTGGAAGACCCAAGAGATAAATTGAGAAAATATTAAGCAAAAAGGAAACAACTCTTGATGATTTGGGAGGTTCTCAGCCCATCCAGATGGAAGAGGAGGCGAAAATTACGAAATTCACCATTAGAAATGTGCTCTAGATGGGGCGCCTGGGTGGCTCAGTGGGTTAAAGCCTCTGCCTTCAGCTCGGGTCATGATCCCGGAATTCTGGGATCGATCCCCGAATCGGGCTCTCTGCTCAGCAGGGAGCTTGCTTCCTCCTCTCTCTCTTCCTGCCTCTCTGCCTACTTGTGATCTCTGTCTGTCAAATAAATAAAGTCTTAAAAAAAATTTTTTTTTAATTTTCTTAAAAAAAAAAAAGAAAGAAAGAAATGTGCTCTAGAGAAAGGGCCAAGGGTATAGCTAGACAACTATTTGCTGAAGATTTCAGATGTGTGACTCATGGGTCCAATCAGTCACCTCAATTTAAATCAGGAATAAAGATTGGGTTATCAGGATCCGCGAAGAACCCTCTTGTCTAAATTGTATGGACCCCCTTTACATAGAAGACTCAAGGTTTGTGAACACATTTTTTTTAAAGATTTTATTTATTTATTTGACAGAGAGAAATACAGCAAGAGAGGGAACACAGGCAGGGGAAGTGGGAGAGGGAGAAGTTGGCTTCCTTCCCCCGAAGCAGGGAGCCTGATGCGGGGCTCAATCCCAGGACCCTGGGATCATGCCCTGAGCCAAAGGCAGATGCCCAATGACTGAGCCACCCAGGTGCCCTGGTGTGTGAACATATTATACTAACAAAAACACTACCAGCCTATACTTCAAAGAACAGACCAGACAAAAATGAAAAAAAAAAAAAAAAATCTGGAATTCTATTGGCAGGAAAGAGCTAATAAAGCTACTCATATGTGAACATGTGCTATCCTTCAAGAAAAAGAAAGGTACACAGAAGTAGAAGCCAGAGAAGTAGGCTCAAAGCAGGGGTCTACAGTGTTTCAATAAACCCAGAGGGCAGAGGATCAAGCCAGAGAGAATTTTTCTCAGGTCTTAAAACCTAAGGAAATTGGTCCAGCTGGGTTTTGAATTTGAGTGGGACCAGTGATCCCTTTATTCCTTCCACGTCCTTCCTTTTGGAATGGGAATGTCTATCCTATGCCTGTCCCAGGATTACATCAAGAAAGCAGAAAATTGGGGCGCCTGGGTGGCTCAGTGTGTTGAAGCCTCTACCTTCGGCTTGGGTCATGATCCTGGGGTCCCGGGATCGAGCCCCGCATCGGGCTCTCTGCTAGCGGGGAGCCTGCTTCCTCCTCTCTCTGCCTGCCTCTCTGCCTACTTGTGATCTCTGTCTGTCAAATAAATAAATAAGATCTTAAAAAAAAAAAAGAAAGAAAGCAGAAAATTTTTTTTCTGGTTTCACAGGAATACAGATAAAGAAGAATTTTATCCCAGGTGGTCATACCCAGAATTACACTCATCTTGGGATCGAGCCCGGAGTCAGGCTCTCTGCTCAGCAGGAAGCCTGCTTCCTCCTCTCTCTCTCTGCCTGCCTCTCTACTTGTGATCTCTGTCTGTCAAATAAATAAATAAAATCTTTAAAAAAAAAAAAAAGAATTCATGCTATAAGGGGTTGAGACTTTGGGGGATGTTGGGATAGAGATGAATGTATTTTGTATATGGGATGGATGTCAAGTTTGAGGGACAAGAAGGTGGACTGTAGTGGCTTGAATTGTGGCCCCTAAAAGACATATGCATCCAGAAGCTTAGAATGTTGAGAATAGGTCTTCACAGACGTAATTAAGGTAAAGATGTTGAGACAAGATCATCCAGGATTAGGCTGGACCCTAAATCCAATGAAGATATCCTTAAAAGAGACAGAAAAGAAAACACAGAAGGCCATGGGAAGAGGGAGGCAGACTGGAGTTATGCTGCCACAAATCAAGGAATATATAAATCAACCCACCGGAAGCTTCCAGAATCTTTCCAAAAGCTGGATGAAGGAAAAATTCTTCCTTAGAGCCTTCAGAGAGAAGCTGGGCCTACTGACATCTTGATATCAGACATCCAGCATCCAGAACTGAGAGAGAATAAATTTCTGCCATATTAAGCCACCAAACCAGTAGTAATCTGTTATGGATTATACATGGATAACATATGGATGTTATGTTAGGATTCTAATACAGATAGCCATTAATAAAAAATGAGACAAATTTAAACATCAAAAAGAATACTGACCACAACACACTTAAATATAGCAAACATATTAAAATCTGTCTTCATAACGATATCACCTCCCAAGCCTCACCTTTAGGATTTGCTCTGGCATCAATTCATTTTTCTGAAAGTTGATAAATAAAGGAGAAAAAATAAGCATTTACTCTCTGCTTTTCCTTAAAAATATTACAGGGTAACCAAATAATTGATGAAGAAATTCTTTATGAAAGAATTCCAGTGAATAAGATGTTTAAAAAAAAAAAAATCACTCCTCTAATGAAATCACAGACCTAGGAAAATCATCTATGACTGATAATTCATTAGGTGAGATGTTAAGAAACTATAATGTTTAGGGGTGCCTGGGTGGCTCAATGGGTTAAAGCCTCTGCCTTCGGGTCAGGTCATGATCTCAGGGTCCCTGGATCGAGCCCCAAATCGGGCTCTCTGCTTAGGAGGGAGCCTGCTTCCCTTCCTCTCTCTCTGCCTGCCTTTCTGCCTACTTGTGATCTCTGTCTGTCAAATAAATAAATAAATAAAATCTTTAAGAAAAAAAACAACTATTATGTTTAGATTCCCTGGGCAGAATGTAAATTGACCAATTTTAGTAACACTAAAAGTGTGCCTCCTGGAATAATGCAGCAAGAATTCACCATCTACTAGCATCATCTAATAGGGTGACTATATGTCCTAATTTGTCCAGAGAGTCCCAGTTTATGGCTATTACCCCACTGTAAACAGCACACCCTTTTATTCTTAAAACTGATTGGAAATAAGTTATATATAACTCTATTCATGAATTTTTCTTCCTTTTTTTGTCACAAATTTTTCTTTCTTAAAGAAACTGAACCTAAATCTCATAAAGCTCTACCAATTCAAGTTCTCAATCTTGACTACAGACTAAATCACTTGGGAAATTTTTTTAAATATTGATGCCTAAAATCCAGCCATGAATTCTAATTTCATGAATCTGAAATGTAACCTGAGAATCAGGATATTTAAAAGCTCTCCAGGTAATTCTCAAGTTTCAGCCAAAGTTGAGAACTGCTCTATATGTAATTTGCGGCAAATATGAAGGGTAATTGAACATGTTAAAACACCACAAGAATTCAAGCAGCCAAATCCAGAATGTGGGATATTCTCCCGAACAAATGACCTAGTTTTTTCAACAAAGAGATAGCATGGGAAAAAGTACAGGGTGTATACAGTAGGGAGGGCAATAGTTGAAGTTAAGAGAAATTTAAGAGGCAAATAAACCAAATAAAATGGCAAATCTTATTTGGACAGTGATTTGAACAAACCAACTGTTAAAAAAAAAAAAATTTAGAGAATCAAAGAAATCTGAACAGACTGGATTAAGGAACTCTTAACTTTATTAGGTATGGTATTGGAGTTGTTTAGTTTTAATTCTCACTTACTAGAAATACATGCCTAAGTATGTACAGATTAAATGATATTATGCCTGAGATTTCTTTAAAATTATTTTGACCAAGTGCTCACTTCAGAAGCATATATACTAAAATTATTTCGACCAAAAAAAAAAAAGTTGGATGAGAGGAATAGCAAAATGTTGAGAACTGTTCAGCTGTCAAAGCTGGGTAAGAGGAATATGCAGTTTCACTGTACCAATCTGTATTTTATATTCTATTAGTATCAAATTATGAAACAGAATAAAAATGGGTTTTTAATTTTTGTTTATAAATGTACAATATGTATTTCTATGTGTGTGTATATATATAGTCACATTTAAATTTATAAGACAAGAAGTTAGGAGATGTAAAGAAAGATGAACACACGATCCTTAACCTCAAAGAGTAGTGGGTAGTCCATGTGGGTTAGAAAAGGTTTGCTCAGGTATTATCTTTGGTGAAAAGCAGGAAGGTAGCTAACACAAGCTTCCAGGAGGCCAGAAAGATAGGAATGAAATCAAAGTAATATTATGCATTTTCCCTAAGCATAAATGGGTGTGGGTGTTATTATCCCAATATTGCTAAATACTAGAGACTGTACCATAACCTGACTTTGAAAAGCCCATGCTCTATTACGTTCAGCTATTTGAAAATGCATTCTTGGCTCTTTAAGGAAGACATAGTCGTAGCTACAACAGAGTTTCTGGGCGCCCCACTTCTGCTCCTCACTCACCACTGTTTGCTCTCTCCAAGGAACAAGTCCATCAGAAAGCTGCACTGCAGACAGGGCTTTTAAAGACACCAGGAAGACACCCGTGGAAACAGAGGTGGCAATTCACCAAATTAGAATTATTCTAACCAGCACAATGTAAAATCTTTGGAGAAGGTATCTGCGACTTGATCAGAGGGACAAAGAAGAATCTCAAAGTAGAAGGACCACTTTGGATGCCTACCATGACCTGAAAATCACTACAAGGAAAACTTGTAGTGAAGGTTCTAAGATTTGGGATCATTTTCAGATGAGGATCCACAAGCAACTCACTGACTTGCACCGTCCTTTTGAGATTGCTAAAGCAAATTACGTACGTTCATCACTACTGCCAGGAGTTGAGGCTGAAGTCACCATTGCACATGCTTACGTCAACCTTTTTAATAAACTGATTACAGTTGTTTAAAAAAATTTCTAAAAGAAAATGCATTTTTTTTATAAGTCAAATGGTCAAATATTAGCAATTTTATATGGTTCAACCTAATACTATGCTGTAATGCTTTCCTTTCTCTTTCCTTTGCTAAAATAATTACATAGTTAATGCACAGTAAAATAATCAGAATATTTAAAAGAAACATCAGTCTTCTTTAAAGGGTGGTCAGTTTCCTAATACAGAATTCAAAATATTCACTAAATATCCATAAAATTGCAATTTTACATTTATCTCCTTAATGATCTTTAGTAAATTAGAAAATCATTCTATTTTCAAAGGAAGCACAAACTTTATCTTTGAAATAAATAATAGCTTTAAAATATTTAGTGTATACTTTCTTAAAAATAAACCTCTGAGTTGTGAAGATGTTTTAAGGTTATCTCAAACTAGAATGTATTTCGATGCATCCTGAGAATTTACACCTCAATTTAAATATGATTCCACTGATTTTAACCACCAAAAATCCCAGATAATTCAGTACCTAGCCTATTATACATATTACATGCATGTATTTTATGTTACATGTTACATATGATTGCCATATTAACTTTTATGTTATTATAATGAATTCTAATCTACACTATCAAATAGTATAATTTTTTAGTAATACCTGATACTGGTTTAGCTTATTATATTGACCTTGAGCAAAAAAAAAAAATCTCTGAACCTCAGTTTCCTCATTTATAAAATGGGACAGTAATAGTGATCACTGTTTATGGAATTAATGAGGATTGGAGGATATATTACACATAAAGTAATTAAAATAATGACTAAAACTTAAATGCTTATAAATATCAAGTGTCACCTTTATTTACAGAAACCTCTGCTAGTTATAAGATGGGTACCGTGAAAATAATTCATAATCAACGCTAGAATGGCCTCTTCAAATGCTCTCTATACAAAGCCAACACATTCTTCAAGTAGATGCTTTACACTGTGTACATGTGAGCTGCAAATATTTTTAATATGTACCATTGGGCTTTTTAAGTAACACATTTAGTGAAAAGAGCAAAGATTAAAAGTTCATCAAGGAATTAAGAGGGATCAACCTTTTACAATTATTTTATTATAAAATATTAAAATAACAGAAATCCAGAACAAAACTTCTCCTAATCCCATTACATGATAAAAATTAATGTTTTTATTTGTTCATGTTATTTTTTATTCCTTACCTACATGCATGTTCACGCTTTACATATTTACAATAATAATATGGATAACACTTTATAGCCTATATTTTCACATAATATTATACTATGACTGTTTTTCCATTTTGCAAAAATTTTTCCCTACTCTTTCCTTCCTTATCCCCACCCCTTGAAGGTAATCAACAGTAACATGTAGCCTGACATGTAGCCTCCACGACTTTCTCCAAGCTCACACATATATAGGTATAGACACACATGTGGGGAAGGGAAAATGGTCAATTTTTACAAAAATGGAAGCATACTACTTATACATATGCTTATCTTTCTTTTAAGCATACCAAACACCTACGCCTCAAATTTAATATATAGACAAGTTTGAGTGGATACAACTTACTAGACCACGTGATAACATATAAATTTACCAAAATCATCATTCTGTATGTAAACTTTGAAAAGATACAGGGATTTCACAAAAAAATATGGCCACCAGATTTAGTTAGATCTCATGCATGCTTCATAAGTTTAATAGCCATGTGTAAAATAATTCCACTATTTACAAGTCTAACTAATGAATTTTAAAACTTACATTAGAAAATAAAAATTTTATAATCTTAAAATTCATAAATATCTCAAAAATATCCTAACTTTAAAGAAAGACTGTGTGTATATGAACTTCATATGAACTTGGTTCTTAGGACAGATGATTGATGGATATGGTGCTGACCCACCCACATAATTAGCTTCCCCAAGTTCAAAAACTGAAAGACTGGCATTCCAATATAGTCAGAATACAATCAAATCAACCTTATCTAATGAATACCTATTGTTCTAAATGCCCACAAGCATAAAAGACAGCCAGCAGTCCTACACAGAATTTAAGATTAACCCAAGTCATAAAATACACTCTCCCATCTAACCATAATCCAGAACAATCAGAAGATCCCTAAATCTGAATCCACAGGAGACAATTTTGGGAGTATAAAAGATGCTATGTAAGATTTACTGAAGCAGCCAAAATTACAAAGCAAATAACTTGATACCCAAGCCCTATAACCTCTACTCTTAACAGGCAAACTTTCTTAACCAAATATCTATATGTCTTTTTGCGTTCCTATTACATGGAAGTCATAGGTTTTGGAGATGCAAAAAAGCAGGAGAGCCAGAATATATTATCCTAGATGATCATAAATATCACAGCGTAATACATAGCATACAGTTCAACAATTAGCATATGTACTCAACAACTTTTTGTGACTTATGATTATAAAGGTCAAAGCAGTTAAGCATCACAAATACAACACCATGTCATCATCAATGCAATTTCAGATTAAATAACCTAAACTTATCTTGGCCAATGTACTTTTTTAGCTGCATCAAAGCAGTCAAATTACTTAAAAAGATACTGTACTTTTGTACATAGTCCCCACTAATCTGTTTAGAATATATACACATCCATGAGTTTAGCACATATCAAAGAAATGAGGGGAGAAAAAAGCATGTGTACCATGTGTACAGTTCAGGATAACCCTACTGAACATTCTAACCAAATATCAAAAACAAAATGGAGGCACACCAGTCTGGTAGAGCATGTGACTCTTGACTAAGGGTTGTAGTTCAAGCCCCACTCTGGGTAAAGACATTACTTTAAAAAAAATTAATAAAATAAAATAAAATAACTTAAAAAATGGATTATGGAACCTAAAAGTTAATGAATGTAACCTTACTCCACAATGAAATTGGTAAAATAATAGGAAAAATCTGTAGAAGGGCTATATATATATATATTACATGATATTAAAAAAATGATTTAGATTACTACCAGTGTGGCACCTTTAAAGTATATTAGAAGAGAAAGAACTATTTAAAATCTAGATGAATTTGTTACCAACCTGCTTAGATGTTTTCCAGAACATTCCATTTTATGAGATGAATGATAATAGCATTAGTAGCAACTGGATTCAGAGATCTCCTTGAATGAACATTACACATCTAAAGTAATTCATCCTATATATTTTAATTGGTAGACCACATGCCACATGCCTTTCCTCAAATGAGGATCCAGTTTAAACTAGAGCTTGAAGAGTAATTTAAAATTTCAAAACATGTGCATTCCATACCCCATATTTATATTAAATGAACTATTTAATATACTATCATACAGCATATCTTGTTCTAGTTATGACTAATTATTGCATAAGGAAGATTTAAACTTCTATATACCTAAGACTATCAACATTGAATTTTAATTGCTCCAAATACCACAATGAAATGCATTAAAATAACTGATAATGGATAAAAGGCTAAATATATGAATAAATACATTATAAAACCAATAAAACGTTAATAGTTGAATCTAGGCAGTGAGTATACGAACGGTCTCTGTAAATTTTTTCAGTTTTGCTGTGTAACTGAAAATATTTCCAAATAACCTGTTGGAAAAAAACTATTTGACATTTCTCTGGTTATTTATAATTTAAGTTTTATTTTGTTTTAGGTAGGCATGCTAGGCATGGAGCCCAAGGCGGGGCTTGAATTCAAGACCCTGGAATCAAGACCTGAGCTAAAATCAAGATCTTATGCTTAACCAACTGAGCCACCCAGGTGCCCCTATAATTTAAGCTTTTAAGGGGAGACACAGAGACTGACATCGGACACAAGCACTGTAGTTGGGACAAACCTGAATTCAAACCCCAGATCAACATCTTAAAGAGCTATCTGACTGTAAGTATAATTACTTAACCTCTCTAGCCCACATTTCTTCATCTGCAAAATGGGTTTTACATAGCTAATGCAAAGTTAAATTCCTCCTATAAAGCACAGTGCCAGGCACATAGTAAGCATTCAAAATGTTAGCTGTAATTCATTATGAGATTGCTAATTCTATGCTAAATCATAAAGGCATTGTCAGTAAAAATTAAGTAGTAATTTTTTACGTGGTTGGCTTAATACTAATTTGATCATTTTGTGACCATTCCCCAAAGGAAGACTCCTAATAGGAAACTCACTGTTCAACATGCTAAGGTTTAGGAGGGTGGGGAGGAAATTTTTTTTTTTTAAATCTGAAAAATATTGCTCAATCGATAGTACAGTATTGTTCTCCGTCTGAAAAAAAAATCATTCAGAATTAAATACGAAAAGTTTCAAGACAAACTTTAAAAGGCACTCAACAACTCTCATGTACAACTGGCTTCACCTCTGCAGGATGGTTGGGTACACCCTTGTGATGACAAAACTTGTCATAACGTTCTTAATTGTTGGTAAAGAGACTAGACTACAACACGACATTTAGAGTTGCCAAAATCTAAATGAGGACATGCCAACGACCCCACTTCTTCACAGGTAAGAGCACCACCTCCACCTTGGTCTTGATAACGGTTATAGGGGGAGGGGAAAGGAGGTAGGAAAATGAATTCGCGATGGTGTTACTGAAGAACCCTCCAGGTTATTCCTCTTGAGACCTGTCCACGACTTATTCCCGCCACTACCACCCCCACCTGACCTCTCCCCAGTTAAACTTCCAGACTCTGATTTACTAAAGATGCACTTAAGAATATGACACCTTCCCTCCCTTGGCCCACATAAGCCACCCCCAGTGCCAGAAAATTTAAAAAAATAAAAATAAAAATAAAGCAAACAACAACCCCCGCCCCTCCCCCTCCTAACCAGCAGCAAATCTTTGTCCCACCTGCCGAAGGACCACTCTCCAGCGCGCTCCATACCCAAGGTTGCCTCAGTCCTGCCCGTAACCTATCCCCAACCGGGCCTCAGCGACCCCTCCACGAGCCTGCGCCTGGCCCATTCCCGGCCCCGGGACGCGACTCCCGCCCCGCCCCCCGCCGCCCGCCGCCAGAGTTCTGCCTCACCTCACCTACCCTCTTTCGGGGGCCGGACTCCACCTCTCTCTCCGCCATGTTGGGCCCCGCTCGGAACCGCTGCGGCTCCCGGCGCGGTGGCGGCGAAACCTCTCGGGCCCCCGGCCCCCGCCCACACTGCAGGCACGGCCGCCTCGCGGCAGTTTCCCCGGACCCAGCCGGGCCTGGCGCTGAGAGTGAGGAGGGGGCGGATGCCGCGCGCCGGGTCGGAGATGTAGAGATCCCACGGGTGCGCGCGTGGGCGGTAGGGCCTGCCCGGGAAAGGGGGGGGGCCGGGACTCGGGGGGTTAATGGCCTCCAAGGGGCCCCGTGAGTAGGATTATTTTCTCTCAGAGAAATTCCTCCGCCTGCGGTTTCTTAAAGGGATCACTAAACCAGCCCCTTGCGCGCGCCCCAGATGCGCAGGCGCACCTTAAGCCCCTCCTTCCTTTCCCACCAAGCCCCCGGTCCTGAGCGTGCGCGGTGAGATGCAAAGGGTAGGCCAAATCCTGCAAGTCTCTTTGCTGCCAGCAGCTGCTCCCACCACTCAACTATGGCCGCTGCCTTAAAGGGACCATGACGCAGTGATGAGGGAGGAATGAAAGAAATTGATGAAATGACTATCTGGAGAATTGGGTGAAATGTCAGTGAGGGGTCCAGATCATCAACTTGCACCTGACTGCGGCGATGCCATTGAGCTGAAGTTCTCAGTGGACCTCTGAACATGAAGAATCCCAACCAATGAGGGAACAAGCCAGTCATCTCAAGGAGACCCAACTTTCCTTCCCTTACATAGCCTAATCTAAAGCACGGGCCGTAGAATATTAAGGGCCAACTCTGACAGCCTAACCTCAAAATCAGATCCTGTAATGGCTTTGAAGACCAAACCAACAACTGGAGATAATTACCTCGATAGTTGACTATCTAAATCGAAAAGAACCTCAGAAAGCATCTACTCCAGTACTCCCAATGGTAAAATTGCTGTCTGGTCCAGAAAAGTAATTTGCCTCAAGGCTCCTGAATGCTGGTGTGAATTTAGAAGCAAGATTTGAGCAACAGCCTTCTGGGATTTTCAATGTACCAACCTGTCCTCAAAGCAAAATATAAATCAATTTTCATCCAGAAGATCAGAAATGGGAGTTCCATGATACTTCAAGAATATTGTAATTCTCCTCTGAAGACGTGTGATGATTCGCAGATAATTGTGTGTCCTCATTCACCTCCGTTCAAGGAGTTTGAGACTCTGACTTAAAGGATGATCATCTTATTTCTAAGCAGAAAACTGGGAAGTAAATTTGGGTCTATCTTGCCCTAAAATGGAAGCTGAGGGGGCGCCTGGGTGGCTCAGTGGGTTAAAGCCTCGGCTTTCCGCTGGGGTCATGGTCCCAGGGTGCTGGGATCGAGCCCCACATCTGGCTTTCTGCTCCGCGGAGAGCCTGCTTCCTCCTCTCTCTCCCTGCCTGCCTCTCTGCCTACTTGTAATCTCTGTCTGTCAAATAAATAAGTAAAATCTTTAAAAAAAATAAAATAAAATAAAATGGAAGCTGAGGAAGACTGTCGAGAATAAGGGCTTGATTTATTCCTCTTCATACCTTCCAGTTCCTTAGCCTCAGGTGGAGAAAAATTGCTCTACTGGAGTTCATAATGATAGCTTAAAGACAATCAAGAAAGACAAAGAAGCTGCCTCTTGAAGGTCATTCCCCCACAGTAAGAAACATTCAAATGCAAATGAGAAACTCCTAAAATCACTGGCTAATGAGAGGTTATTTATGACTTTTGTGTGTCACTTGGTAGCTGTTTGGAAACTGAAAAGTTTCCTAATCCATCACATTTTGCTGAAAACTATCTGTGAAGTTGCTGGAAGTTTCCATGCTGGTCCTTGCTTAGGCCTCATCATCATTAATTTCACTTCTTAGTAGAAAAAAGAAAAGGACAAAAGAATGTATATTTCAGCTGGAATTTTTGAAACATGTCAGACCCTTTAGTTCCATGTTTAGGACAAAAAGGAAATAAAAAGAGAAAACAAGAAAAGACTTTTAGAGAATGTGGGTACATGAAAGGTCTAGTGGTTTCCACCTATTTTATCCCTTCTAATAAAATCTGACAGCTTAAAATGGAGTTGCTAAATTAGTAGTGGAGATGGGAACCCATAAACTGCTCACCCATCCTTCCCCTTGTCCTCTCTCTTCTTCAGTGCCCCCCTCACCATCAGAGAAATAGAGCATTTCTCAAAACACAGTTGAAAGCCATAAACTTAGTCGAACTCCACGTTGTAAACACAGAGCCACTGAGGCTCAGAAACTTGTATGCTCAGAAACAGCACCAGAACTGGAACAAGCTTCTTAACCCCAAGCCTAGCACTGTCTATTATAGCAGATTATTTCTAGAAATATTAGGAATATATTGGGTCTTGAACAATAGGCAAGATTTGTGCATTCCAGATAATGTACAAGCATATCATGAATGAATGTTCACTGCAGTCATCCATTTAAAAGGAAGGAGAAAAAAGAAAACCAACACTCAGGACTGCAAGGTTAATCACAGTATCCTAATTTTACAGAGGGATTTCTAGAGGTTAAGTGACTAGTACAAGGTCATTCAATAGAGAAGCCAAGCCAGAATTCAAAGGCTTTTGCTTTCTAGCTTATTCAAACATATCATAAACTAGAGGTTCCAAATTGGCTGCCTTGCAGACAACTCTACCCACAGACATATTTGGTTTGCACCACATAGATCTATGTGATCTTGGTCAAGTTACTTGCACCATGCCTCAGTTTCCTCATCTGTAAAAAAGGTTGTTGGGAGAATTAGTTAATCTTTCTAAATGTCTCAGAACCCTTTTGGTTCCTAGCATCACAAGAATATATTATTTTATATATTCTAATTTTTCATTTTTTTATTAGATCCCAACATTTAAAATAGGATTATGTTATGTACAAATCCAATTTTCTGACTTCTTTTTTTAAAAGGAGAGTATAATGGTATAATGCTTTGCAAATATCAAGTCGATTCATTTTAATTTGCTTCTTTAAATCATGTTCCATCATTGACTCTTGCCTGAAGTGGAGCTCTGAGACTTATTTCCCTAATCAGGAAAGAGTAGAATAGGCTTAGTGGAGAGAAAAAGAATTTGCTAAATTTCCTTAATTCTATTTAACTTATAAAATTCAGCACATAGTAAGAATCTCATTTCTCCCAAACTCCGGAAGAGATGCTCCTTTCGTCTAAGACAATAAGCCATGAGGCTGTGACATAGGGAAGAAAAGGAAAAACTGACTCTTAAAGAGTAGTGGGAAGAAGGAGAGAAAGAGAAGCAGTGATTGAGAGACAAATGCCTCCAGTCTTCCTACTCTCTAGCTCTTCAATAGAAAGCACTCTTGTTTTGCTTCTGTTTGAAATTCCAGGTAGAGATGATTTGCAGACTGTATCCACGCCAACAGGAAAACAGCCACATACAAGTAAAAGTAATGGCCTCATGAAGCTGGGAAGAGAGAGAAGGCCTGCCCTGAGGCCCTCAGAGTGTCTGTCAGTTAGGGGTGAATCCAGTTTTCATGGGTTTTGAAGCTTATGTGATGGGTGCAGGGAGGAAATTTTTAAAGGAATAGAACACAAACTTCCACATACAAAATTAGATACAGGGTCTTGGAAGAAGTTCTGCGTGTGAGTGGCCCATAACCCCACTGTGATTTAGAAGGTATCCAGAAGTTCTCACCCTCTGGGGAGGCATAGAGAAAGTAGCCATGAGATTACCTGGTAAGTACAGGGGAAAGTAGCTCTGTAGATCTCACCAGACCTAGAACAAAATGTAGTAACACCCAGGCCTCAGAAAGAGATGAGGTTTGCCTCTAGTCTCTTAATAAGCTTAGAGAGGCCAGGGTACAAGATACAGCACTCATTGACCAATAAGCTGCTGAGCATCCAGAGAAGTAAAATATAGTACAAGGACACCAAATGGATCCAAGGTTTCAGGCTTCCTTAACACATTAACAACTCACCCATGCAGATGTCATCTTAAGGACGTGTGCAGAGGTAGAGAGCGGCTATGAAAGACTTGGAGTTTCTTCCCCAAAGAAGTTATTACCTAGAGGAAGACTATTCATTAGATTAAAATATGTTTAAAACAAAATTGAACATTTAGATACATCAGATAAAATCTGAGGATGTTGAAAAGAAAGTAAACAGGAGTCGGGATAAAAAGTGACTGGAGGAGGGCTGCTTTAGTTGGTTAGTTCCTTTAGTTAGTTAGTCAGTTTCTGAAGAACTTCTGAACTCTGGTTGTGAGAACTGAACAAGTAGAGAGGAAGTTGGGTGTCCCTTCTTTTGGAATGCTTCTTGTAGTGGGAAACCATCCTTCTTTCCATGCTACCTGGTGGGATAGTTTCAAGAATTCCACAATTAGGGGTGCATGGGTAGCTCAGTCGTTTATGTGTCTGCCTTCAGTTGAGATCATGATCTCAGGGTCCTGAGATTGAGCTCCCTGCTCAGTAGGGTATGTGCTTCTCCCTCTTCCTCTACCCCTCCTCCTGCATGCACTGTCTCTCAAATAAATAAATAAAATCTAAAAAAAAAAAAAAAGAATAGGGGTTTTCTGTCAGTCACTGAGTGATCTTGAGCCAGGCCCCTTACCTTTATGGACCTCAGTGTTCCCATAATGTTAAATGATTAGAATACCTTAGGGAGGGCCTCACTGACAGCTCCAGTTACTTGGTAATGGCTACTGGGGGCATTGTGTAGAAAACATCTGTCGAGCCACATTTAGGTTCAATAATTGATTAGTGATGTCTGCCACCAGTGAGGGGTAGAAGTGACATCACCCATCACATATCCCATGTGGCTAAATGCTCTATTAATTATTTCCAATTCTAGATTTCTTTGATTCTGTCATTTTTATGACTGCTATTGAGATCTATCCCAATCTAATTGCACTGTTTTTGAGTATTTGCGTTTGTGTTGATGAGAATGGAGAGAAAAAGGTACAGGGAAAAAAAATTGATATTCCAATTTGACACTGCCCTTTGAGTAATGAAGACCCAGAAGTCTGGTCTACTCGTTCTCTTCAAACCAAACCCAAGCCAGCAGAAACTGGAGAAGATGAATTCTTTTGTTAAAGGATAGCTCTTGTTTTTCTTGTCCTAAAATGGAGGAATGATGCTTATCTCTTTTCCAGAACACCAGGCTATTATGTACAAAATTCTGACTTAAAGAATGACATTCAGGGATGCCTGGGCCATTCAGTCTCCTAAGCATCTGCCTTTGACTCAAGTCATGATGACAGGGTCCTGGGATTGAACCCTATGTCAGGCTCCTTGCTCAGTAGGGACCCTGCTTCTCCCTCTCCCAGCCGGATACTCTCCCAGCTCTCTCTCTCTCTCTCTCTCTCTCTCTGACAAATAAATAAATAAATAAAACCTTTAAGGGAAAGAAGGAATATTATTTAATAAAAGTAAAAAATTAAATCAAGGAAAAAATTAAATTAAGAAATAATGTATAGAGGGACGGCTGGGTGGCTCAGTGGATTAAGCCTCTGCCTTCGACTCAGGTCATGATCTCAGGGTCCTGGGATCGAGTCCCACATCAGGCTCTCTGCTTGGCGGGGAGCCTGCTTCTCCCTCTCTCTCTGCCTGCCTCTCTGCCTACTTGTGATCTCTGTCAAATAAATAAATAAAATCTGTAAAAAAAAAAAAAAGAAATAATGTAGAGATTCTCATTCTGAAATGAGGACAATGGAAAAACTGAAATTAAAGCAAGTGATAAAGTATATTTCTATATCTTTTTGAACAGATAAAAAATAACAGTAAGAAGGACCATGGAAACTTTTCATCTTCCATGACATGTGTGTCTGAGGAGAATAGTTTAGAGGACTGAACACATAAATACAAATAAAATGAAACCCTACCTAGCAAAAATGGTAGGAAAGAGGGAGAACATTCAGTTTAACTGATAGTTAACATTCATGTCATAAAAAAATTCAAAATTTTGGAGAATGACTATATAATTCAAAAAATATATTCAAAATAGAGTTTTTAAATGTTATTTTTTTCAGGTATAATTAACACACAATGTTACATTAGTTTCAGATGTATAGCATAGTGATTTGACACAGAACAGAATTTAATCATGATTTGGTGATCTGAAAACACTTCAAAATTTTGTGGTACCACTGAACCATCAAGTCAGAAACCAATGATTCTTACTATCTGAAAGAGTGTGGAAGTTTGAGCTAAATCTTTCCCGATTCCATCTTTTGACATACATTGGAGAAATAAGGGATATTTTGTTTGTCATTTTCAAAAAGGTAGCATGCAGAAACAAGATGGAGAGTGTTACTGAGGGGTGACTGCGTGGCTCCATCAATTAAGCCTTTGCCTTTGGATCAGGTCACGATCCCAGAGTCCTGGAATCCTGTACCACATCAGACCACATCCTTGCTCAGTGGGAGCCTGCTTCTCCCTCTGCCTGCCACTCCCCCTGCTTGTGTTCTCTCTCTCTGACAAATAAATAAAATCTTTAAAAAAAAGAAAAGTGTTACTGATTTGAAGTTATTTAGAGTCCTTATGTCAAGTTTACGCACCTTTTATTAGTAGATTGTCCACATTTTCAATTCAATTTTTTCAGTGACTTTTCTTTATAAAAATCTCAAGTATATCATGCCCTCATGTGTATTATCTCAAGTGTATTAATTACATTGCCCTCAAGTGAACAAGATGTTTTCCCATTTCCCTTCACTAAAAAATGATCTACTGTAAAAAAACAAACAAAACAAAACAAACAAAACCAAAAACCTCCCTGTGATATTGTGATATATTATAAAAAATATTAATTTAGGGGCACCTGGCTGGCTTAGTCTTTCGAGCATACAACTCCAGATCTCAGAGTTGTGGGTTCAAGCCCCATGTTGGGCATAGAACCTACTTAAAAATAATAATAAGAAAATAAAATATATATACACATATATGTATATATACACATACATACATGCATGTAGTCGTCTTTGTTTCTGGCTCAGAGCTTCCAAAACCCTGGGAATTTCCCAAGTGTTGAGAGTGGTAAAGGTGTCTTTGGTCATGTTAATGAGGTGACTTTTTAAAACCATCCAAAGATGGGGTCTGGTTGTCTACAGGACAACTTTCAGTCCCACCCCCTGACCTCCAGAGAAGTAAGGGGGACTAGAGATTGAATCAGCCAATAGTCAATGACTTAGTCAATCATGACTATTTAATGAAGTCTCCATAAAAGCCTAAGAGGTCAGCTTTGTGGTCCTTTTCAGAGTGCTTCCATGCTTGGGGAACCAGAATACATACATGTGCCATCAGCCTAGGCCCCAAGGTCCATAAGATCAGAGGCTCCTTTGTTGGAGACCTGGCCATATTTATCCCCTCATCTAACTGTTGATTCATAATCTTTATCATATCTTTTAATAAAATGGTAAATGTAAATGTTTCCCTACGTTCATGAGCCATTCTAGCAAATTAATTGAACCTAAGGAGGAGATTGTTTTACCTTCCAATTTATAGCCCATCAGTCAAAAGCCCAGGTAATAGCCTTTGTCTTGTATTGGTGTCTGAAGTGGAGAGTAGAGGGCAGTCTTGTAGGACTAAACCCTTAACCTACGACATCGGATTATACCTCTGGGTAGATAGTGTCAGAACTGAGTTGAATTCTCAGATTCTCAAAAAATTCTCGGAATTGCTTGGTGTTGTGGGAGGAAGGGGGAGAACCTACCCCCAAGGTTAGTATTGGGTCCAGGCACCCTAAAAGACCCACTAAGACATGAATGTTTACTGGGTATGTAAGATACGCTCAGACATGGGAGAAGACTTGGCTTTACAGGATCTAAAAGATGGGAACTTTTCCAAATGGGAGCTCATCCATCACATAAGTCATTAACGACATCTGCTTACATCAATCCATAGCCTTCCCTGAGCTCTAGAACCTCATAGCCACTGTATGATTATTTAACATAATTTACTTATTTATGAACCTGGAACATGCCAGAAGTTAGAGGTGACAAATAAATGAGATAATGGCTAAGATGGACATATAATTAGACAAACTGGTTGTTATGATTAAGATAAATATACAGCATGGTAGGGAGCCCAGAGGAGAGGTACCTAATTTGTGTAGACTCCAACTACTGTAAATATGTCTCTACTTGAACTCATTAACTGTCCTCACCCAAACTCATACTTTAAGAAACTAAAAGCCAACTATGGAGACTTGGCATGACTTTTAAGAACCTAAGTTCCTTCAGGGCAACCCTGTTCAATAAAGTACCTGGAGATCCCCCAAAAGGTCTGGTGAAGCAGGAAAGCCCTAGAATGAATTTCAGAAAAACTGTTTCTTTGGTGTGTTTTTTTTTTGTAGTTTTTGTTCTGATTCCATCTCTAATTGTAAAACCTTGGGCAGGTCTCTTCACTGTGAGAACCTAAGTTCCTAGCCCTATGTAATGAAGTCCCTGGAGATACCCCCAGAAGTTCTGGTGAAGTGGGAAATCTCAGGACAGATAACGGGTCCTAGAGATAGGAATGTTGCAGTCATCAGTACATGCCATAAGACTGGATAGGATTAAGCAGAGAAAGTAAATTAAACTGAGCCCTGAAGCACTCCAACATTTATAACTCAGGAAGAGAAAGAGGATCAATTAAAGTAGCAGGAAAACTAGGAGAGAGCGCAGTCTCAGAAACTAAGAGTATTGGGGGGCCTGGGTGGCTCAGTGTGTTAAAGCCTCTGCCTTCGGCTCAGATCATGATCTCAGGGTCCTGGGATCAAGCCCCACAACGGGCCCTCTGCTCAGCAGGGAGCCTGCTTCCCCCTCTTCTCTCCAGCCTGCTTCTCTGCCTACTTGTGATCTCTGTCTGTCAAATAAATAAATAAAATCTAAAAAAACAACAACAACTTAAAAAAAAAAAAGAAACCAAGAGTATTTCGAGGAAGAATCAATTACCAACTTGTCAGTCAGTAAGAAAACAAGTAAGATGAGGCCCAAGAATTGATAGAATTGGAAGGTCACTGGTGATCTTGACTAGAACTATTTCAGAAAATTGGTTTGTGAAAACTTAACTAAAGCAGATTGAAAGAGTTTATGAGCATGCTGTCTTCCATGTGGGAAGTCCATGTAACCTGCAAACACACAAATGGCTCAGAGAACTGCCTTTTGTCTTTTTCTCCTACAGAGGTAGGAGTCCATACAGAATGGTAACATGATGGTCAATTTATGTGTAGACTTGGCTAAGCCACAATGTCCACATATTTGGTCAGGCATTGTTCCTGCATATTTCTGTGTTTGTTGGATAAGACTAACAATTAATTCAGTGGAGGGGTGCTTGGGTAGCTCAGTCAATTGTGCGTCTGACTCCTGATTTTTGGTTCAGGTCATGAGGTAGAGCCCTGCGTTCAGCTCTGCTTTTGGCTCCACACTCAGTATGGAGTTGACTTGAGATTCTCTCTCTCTCCCTCTGCCCTTGCTCCCCACTCACTTGCACACACAATTTCTCCCTCTCTGTCTTTCTCTCTAAATAAATAAATAAATAAATAAAATCTTAAAAACAAAAACAGCGTGGGTGGCTCAGTCAGCCCTGTATCGGGCTTCCTGCTTAGCTAGGAATCCACTTCTTCCTCTCACTCTGCCCCTTCCCCCCTGCTCATGCACACTTGCTCTCTCACTCTCTCTCAAATAAATAAATAAAATCTTTTAAAAACAACAACAATTCAGTGGACTATGAGCAAGCAGATTCTCCTCCATAATTTGGGTGCATCTCATCCAATCCTTTGAAGGCCCTAAAAGAATAAATAAAGACTGATTAATAAAGACTGATGGTCACCCCTCCAGGCAAAAGAGAATTTTGCCAGCTGACAGCCTGGTACTTGAACTGTTACACTGACTCTTCCTTGGGTCTCTAGCCTGCCAACTTACCCAGCACATTTTGAACTTGCCAGCCTCCATAATCACATGGGCAAATTTCTTAAAATGAAGCTCTCTATATATACACATCCTATTAGTTCTGTTTGGAAAAAGAACCCTGAGTAATACAGGCAGTGAGCAGCTAGGGATTATTTTTCAAATTAAAGGAGCAGGCACTATCATTTTTGAGTTTGCACTGTGTGCCAAACACTAGTTTTTCTTTTTTGTTTTTCTTTTTTAGAGATTTTATTTATTTGACAGACAGAAATCACAAGTAGGCAGAGAGGCAGGCAGAGAGGAAGGGGGAAGCAGGCTCCCCGCTGATCAGAGAGCCCAACGAGGGGTTCGATCCCAGGACCCTGAGATCATGACCTGAGCCGAAGGCAGAGGCTTTAACCCATTGAGCCACCCAGGCACCCCCAATTTTCAGAATTCTAAGCAAAATTTTGTGTCATTATATAATTCACATATATCTCATGGCATCATGAAAGTAATATCTGGCATTATCCATGCCAGATGGAGATCACCAATTATTCTTATTTCTCCCTAACACTATATTCAGTGACATTAGGTTGGTAGCTTGAAATGGGCCATAACAGGAACATGCATATCATGAAAATCTTACATCCTTAGTCAAACACTAGTTTTTCTAATTGCTAATAACTTGAAGACTTCTCTTACTATTAGAATGGCAGTAGCATGTTCCTTAAAGAAAGTCGAGAAGAAGAAGAAGAAGAAGAAGAAGAAGAAGAAGAAGAAGAAGAAGAAAAGAAAGAAAGAAAGAAAGAGCCAAAACATTCCTATTGCCCAAAGCAGATGACCATTGGCAATTTTTTTTTGCTGCTTTTTATATCTTTCATATTTATTTTCTAAATTTAGCATAAATTTAGTTTTTTTAGTATAGTTTAGTTTTTTAGTTTAGTTTAGTATAGTATAGTATACTATAGTATAGTATAGTATATAGTATACTATAGTATAGTATAGTTTAGTTTTTTAGTATAAATTTAGTTTCTAAATTTAATATAAATATAGTTTAAATATATTACCATGCTGATAAAGATAAATCTACAGCATTTTTGATGGTTTTATATATTCTACTGTGTGACTCTAATGTATACTTTTTAACCAGGCCACTTTTATAGGATGTGTAAGTGGTTTCCAGTTTTTGCTGTTATAAGAGTAAATTAGAGTAAATGTCTTTTTTGTGCATTAATTTGCAAACATCTTAAATATTTCCTTAAGATAAATTCCTAGATGTAGAATTGCTGAGACAAAGGTTATAGCTTTTTTGTTTTGTTTAAAGATTTTCTTTTTTGGGGTGCCTAGGTGGCTCAGTGGGTTTAGCCTCTGCTTTCGGCTCAGGTCATGACCCCAGGGTCCTGGGATCGAGCCCCGCATCGGGCTCTTTGCTCTGCGGGGAGCCTGCTTCCTCCTCTCTCTCTCTCTGCCTGACTCTCTGACTACTTGTGATCTCTCTCTCTCTCTCTCTGTCAAATAAATAAATAAAATCTTAAAAAAAAAAAAAAGATTTTCTTTTTTTATCAGAAAGAGAAAGAGAGAGCACAAGCAGGGGGAGCAGCAGGCTCCCCACTGAGCCCAATATGGGACTCAATTCCAGGACCCTGGAATGATGACCTGAGCCAAAGGCAGACACTAAATGACTGAGCCACCCAGACACCCTACTATATTTTTCAATAATTAAAATATAGCTTATATACATAAAAGTATACAAATTATAAGTATATAGCTCAATAAACTTTTAAAATTGTGGTGAAATACACAAATATAAAATTTACCATCTCACCATTTTTAAGTGTGCCAATTCTTACACTTGAAGTACATTCACATGGTTTTGAAATCATCACCACCATCCAATTCAGGAATTCTTTTCATCTTGTAAAACTCAAGGCTGTACCCAGTAAACAATAAGTCCTCATTGCTTGATGAATTTTTAAAACATGAAACCAGCTCCCAAATCAATAAATAAAATATTAGCAATGTCCCAGAAGCCCCCCTAGGTGTTCCCTTTTAGTAACTAAACCCACGCACAATGGATTGACTTCTAGGTGGGTTCTATATCTAACTATGCTGATTTGATAAAATAGTATCTGTTAACTTAATTTCTTTGAATTATTTAAGGAGGCAGAACTCTGTAAAATAGGACTCTTGACCTTTTGTATTTCTTCTTTAGGAGTTGGTATCACATCTTATTTAATCCTCACAAAGAGTTGCTGAGAGAAAATCAACAAACCAAGAGTTCTGGCAAAAGATCAACAAAGTTGACAAACCTTTAGCTAGATTGACTAAGAGGAAAAAAAAGAGAGAGAGAAGGCTGAAATAACTAAAATCTGGGACATAACAACCAATTCTACAGGAATAAAAAGGATCATAAAAAATAAACAATCATCTGCCAATAAATTGGATAACTTAGGCATAGACAAATTCCTAAAGACATAACCTACCAAGACTAAATAATGAATAGAAAATCTGATGGGAGAGAGGTGCCTGGGTGGCTCAGTCGGTTAAGCATCTGCCTTCAGCTCAGGTCATGATTCTAGGGTCCTGGGATGAAGCCCCACGTTGGTCTCCCTGCTCCGCTGGGAGTCTGCGTCTCCCTCTACCTCTCCTCCTTCCCCCTGCTCATGCTCTCTCTCTCTCTCTCACTCTGTCTTTCTCAAATAAATAATAAATAAAATCTTTTTTTTAAAAAAAAGGAAAGAAAAAAGAAAATCTGATGGGGCACCTGGCTGGCTCAGTCAATGGAGTGTATGACTCTTGATCTTGGGTTTCTGGGTTCAAACCCACTTTGAGTGTGGAGATTACTAAAAATAAAATCTTTTAAAAAGAGAGAATGGGACGCGTGGGTGGCTCAGTAGGTTAAGCCTCTGCCTTTGGCTCAGGTCATGATCTCAGGGTCCTGGGATTGAGCCCCACATCAGGCTCCTAATTTGAATTAGTAATTACAAAAATAGAAACAAAGAGAAGTCCAGGGCCAGATGTCGTCACTAAAATCAACATTTACATTTACAGAATTAACATCAGTCCTGTTCAAACTCTTCCAAAAAATTGAAGTGGAATGAACACTTCCTAATTGATTCTCTTAGGTCAGTATTACCCTGATATCTAAGCAAAAGATACTATTATTAAAAAAACAACAACAACAACTATAGACCAATATCTCTTATGAACACTGAAACAAGAATCCTCAATGAAATACAGGCAAACTGAATTCAATAGCATATACTAAAAGGATTATGAACTATGACCAAGTGGGATTTATCCCTGAAATGCAAGGGTGGTTCAACATATGAAATCAATGAATGTAATACCACTTTAATAGAATGAAAAAAAAAACACATGATAATCTCAATTGATACTGAAAAAGCATTTGACAGATAAAATATCCTTTCATGATAAAAATACTCAACAAACTAATAGAAGGACACTATCTCAACATGATAAAGGCTACCTATGAAAACCCACAACAAACGTCATATTCAATGGTAAAAAACTAAAACATTTTCCTTGAAGATCAGAAACCTGGCAAGCAGGTCCACTTTTACTACTATATGCAATGTAGTAATGGAAATCCTAGATAAAGCAATTAGGCAAGAAAAATGAATCAAAAGCATCCAAATTGGAAATGAAATTCTTTGTTCACAGATGATATGATCTTGTTTATAGAAAACCCTAAGGATTCTACAAAAAAGGGGTGGCTGTGTGGTTCAGTCAGTTGGGTGGCTGCCTCCAGCCCAGGTCATGATCCCAAGTTCCTGGGATCAAGCCCCACATTAGGCTCCCGCTCATCGGAGAGCCTGCTTCTCCCTCTTCCTCTGCCTGCCACTCTGCGTACTTGTGCACTCACTCTCTATCACTCTGTCAAATAAATAAATAAAATATTTTTTTAAAATTCCACAAAAATGGGGCGCCTGGGTGGCTCAGTGGGTTAAGGCCTCTGCTTTCGGCTCGGATCATGATCCCAGGGTCCTGGGATCGAGCCCCACATCGGGCTCTCTGCTCTGCGGAGAGCCTGCTTCTTCCTCTCTCTCCCTGCCTGCCTCTCTTGCCTACTTGTAATCTCTGTCTATAAAATAAATAAATAAAATCTTTGAAAAAAAATTCCACAAAAAAATTGTTAGAATAAGGAAATTCAGCAAAATAGCAGGATACAAAGTCAACACACAAAAATCAGTTGCATTTCTATAAAAGGAAATTACAAAAACAATTCCATTTACAATAGCATCAAAAAGAATACAATACCTACAAATTAACCAAGGAAGTTAAAGACTTGTACAATGAAAACTACAAAACATTTCTGAAAGAGATTAAATAAGACATAAATAAATGGAAACATCCCACATTCATGGATTGAAAGACTTAATATTGTTAAGATGGCAATATTATCCAAAGTGATCTACAGATACAGTGCAATTCCTATCAAAATCTCAATGACTTTCTATGTGGAACTAGAATAACCCAGCCTAAAATTTTATAGACCCTCAGGGGACCCCAAATAGCCAAAATAGTCTTGAAAAAGAAAAACAACCCCAGAGGACTCATACTCTCTGATTTTAAAACTTATTATAAAGCTACAGTAATTTTTTAAAAAAGCTACAGTAGGGACGCCTGGGTGGCTCAGGTGGTTGGACGACTGCCTTCAGCTCAGGTCATGATCCCGGAGACCCGGGATCGAGTCCCGCATCAGGCTCCCAGCTCCACGGGGAGTCTGCTTCTCCCTCTGACCTTCTCCTCGCTCATGCTCTCTCACTGCCTCTCTCTCTCAAATAAATAAATAAAATCTTTAAAAAAAAAAAATAAATAAATAAAAATAAAAAAATAAAAAAGCTACAGTAATTAAAATGCTGTGGTACTGGGATAAATCAGACACACGGAACAAAGGAAGAAATTGGAGAGCTCAGAAAGAAACCCTCACATATATGGGCCAAGGGTGTGCCAAGACCATTCAATGGGGAAAGGATAGTCTTTTCAACAAATGGTGTTGAGAAAACTGGGTATCCACATGCAAAGGAATGATGTTGGACCCTTATCTTATAATCACATACAAAAATTAACTCAAAATGGATCAAAGACCTAAACATGAGAGCTAAAACTATAAAACTCAGAACAAAACATGAGGGAAAAACTTCATGACAATAGATATGGAACCATTTTTTAGAATGACACCAAAAGGAAAACCAACAAAAGAAAAAATAGCTAAGCTGGAATTCATCCAAATTAAAACTTGTTTACCAAAGGATACTATTAACAGAGTGAAAAGACAACCCACAGAATAGGATAAAGTATTTGCAAATCATATATCTGATACATGATGGGTATCCAGAATATATAAAGAACATTTATAACTCAACAACAACAAACCACCAATTAAAACATGAGCAAAGGACTAAACAGACAGTTGTCCAAAGAAGATATACAAATAGCCAATAAGTTTAAAAACAGATGCTTAGCATCACTTGCCATTGGAATATGTAAATCAAAAACACAGTTAAGACACCATTTCACACACATGAGGGTGACTATTATGAAAAATAAACAGAGAATGAATGTTGGTGAGGATGTAGAGAAACTGGAACCCATGTATGTTGTTGGTGAGAATGTAAATGAGGCAGCCACTGTGGGAAAAGGTACAGCAATTACTAAAAAAAAAAAACCAAAACCTTAGAATTACTACATGATCCAGCATATCTACTTCTGGATATATGTCCAAAAGAAGCAAAGGGAGGGGCTTTTAAAATAGATTTTATTTATTTATTTGACAGAGGGAGACACAAAGAGAGAGGGAACACAAGCAGGGGGAGTGGGAGAGGGAGAAGCTGGCTTCCCACTGAGCAGGAGCCTGATATGGGGCTCAATGAGGGGCTCAATCCCAGGACCCCAGGATCACGACCTGAGCCAAAGGCAGACGTCTAACCCAGGTGTCCCGAAAGGAGGGGCTTAAACAGATATTTGTATACCTATGTTCATAAAAACATTATTCATAATAGCCAAAAAGTAGAAGCAATCCAAGTGTCCATCAACGGATGAATGTATTTTAAAAATGTAGTACATCAATATAATGGAATATTATTCAGCCTTTAAAAGACAGGAAATTTTGACACACATCACAGCATGGATGAAACTTGAAGAACTATACTATGTGAAAAAAGCCATTCACAAAAGGACAACTATTGTATGACTCCACTTATATGAGGTATCTAAAATAGTTCAGTTCATACATATAGGAAATCAAAATGTATATGCCAGGGGCTAGGATAAAAGGTAATGGATATTTAATGTTTAATGGGCACAATGGTTTGTTTGGGGAAGATAAAAAAGTTTTAGAGCTGGATGATGTTGATGGTTACGGAGCAATATGAATGTATTTAATGCTGTGGAAAGGTATACTTGAAAATCATTATAACTAGAGGCACCTGGCTGGCTCGGTTGGTGGAGCATGTGACTTTTGATCTTGGGGTTGTAAGTTCAAGCCCCATGCTGGGTGTAGAGACTTAAAAATAAAATCTTAAGGGGCACCTGGGTGGCTCAGTCATTAAGCCTCTGCCTTCGGCTCAGGTCATGATCCCAGTGTCCTGTGATCAAGCCCCACATTGAGCTCCCTGTTCAGCGAGAAGCCTGTTCTCCCTCTCCCACTCCATTTGTGTTCCCTCTCTCGCTGTGTCTGTCTCTGTCAAAAAAAAAAAATAATAATAATTTAAAAAAATTAAAAAATAAAATAAAATCTTTTAAAAAATCATTAAAATGATACGTTTACGTTATGCATATTTTACCACAACAATAAGAAAACCACTGAGGTAGGCAACTTTCTCATTTTATAGATGAAAAAAGTTAAGACCCATCAAGATTAAGTGACTTTGCACAGGCAGAAGTAAAAATGCTTTTAGGAAGTAAAAACGCATGTAGGAAGTAAAAATTCAGGGCTTTTTACCTTGGGAACTAATAATACACTATATGTTAATTAATTGAATTAAAATAAAATTAAGTTTTAAAAAATTAAAGGCTTTTTAAAAAGATTTTATTTATTTATTTGACAGAGAGAGATCACAAGTAGGCAGAGAGGCAGGCAGAGAGAGAGGGGGGAAGCAGGCTCCCTGCCTAGCAGAGAGCCCGATATGGGGCTTAATCCCAGAACCCTGGGATCATGACCTGAGCTGAAGGCAGAGGCTTAACCCACTGAGCCACCCAGGCAACCCCCCCTTTTTTTTAAAGATTTTATTTAAAAAATTAAAGGCTTTTTAACACCAAAACTTATGTTCCCTTCACTAAATCATTGTTTATTTATTTTTTTAAAGTAAAGTTTAGCTATAGCAGATACATAGATCTAAAGTGTGTAATTTAATGAATTTTGATAAATTCATATGCATGTGTATATGAATACACACTACCCTGATCAAGATAAAGCACATTTCCAAAAGAGAGTGTCCTCTTGCTCCCTTCCACTCAATCCCTATCCCCTTTAGACAACTGCTACCTTGATTTCTATCACACGGATCAGCTTTACCTGTCTTCCAACTTCATATAAATGGAAATATTCATATGTACTCTCTTGTGTCTCACATTTTTGGCTCAACATAATGGTTTTGATGTTCATCTACCTTGTTGCTTATATCAGTAATTCATTCTTTTATTGCTGAGTAATAGTCAATTCTGTGAGTGTGCCACAATTTGTTTATTCTATTATTGATAGACATTTTAGTCATTTCTAGTTGTTGGTTATTATGTATAATAAAGCTTCTATAAACACTTTTTACAAGTCTTTGTGTGGACATATTTTCATTTCTCATCTCATATGACTTGGTTCAGTCAATGGAACAGTAACAAATGATGCAAGCAATGAAAAGTTGCTTTTATGTTTTCTCTTCCTCTCTTTACCTTGCCACTACAATGAAAATAAACACAGCTAGCTTGCGGGAAGATGAGAGACTATGTGGATTGGAGCCAAGTCATCTCATCCAAGGTCATTCTAGACCAGCTAACCCTCAGCAAACCCAACAGGTGTTTATAGATTCATAAACAAGTTCAAGTGAGATTAGCCTAACTCAGACCCAAGTCAAAAGAACTGCCCAAGAGACCCGTAGACTCATCAGAAATAAATAGCAGTTCCTTTAAGCCACTGAGTTTCAGAATGGTCTGGTATATAGAATTATTGTGACAATAGCTAATTTATGCACATCTGTACCAGTTTTCTAGTGCTGCATAACATATTACCAGAAATCCAGTAGATTAAAATAACACAAATTTCTTATCCCATAGTTTCTGTGGGTTAGAAATCTGGGCATGGGTTATGTGGGTCCTCTGCTTGGGGCTTATCAGGCTGAAATCAAGATGTCAGCCAGGACTTCAATCTTATCTGAGGCTTGGGGTCCTCTTCCATGCTCATTGGTTATTGGCTGAATTCAATTTCTTTTAGTCATAGAACTGAGCCCTTCAGTTCCTAGGAGCCACCCATGATTTCCTGCCACATGGCTCTCTCTCAGATATGACAGTTTACTCCTTCAAGGCCAACAGGTGAGTATTTGATGTTTTGAATCTCTGCAACTTCTTCCATCTCTGATATCTAGGCTCCTTCATAAAAACCCCAGCTGATCAACTCCTTAATTCTGTTGTATAAAATAACTTAATCACAAAATGAAATCCCATAACATTTACAGGTTCTACCCATAACTTAATGGTAAGGGATTTTATAAAGAGTGTACACTGGGGGATGGAAAACTTGGGACTCAACTTAGAAACCAAGATAATATAAATAATTTTTAAAGGTAAGGAAATCTATTTATCAAGCGTGAAAATAAATATTAAGCAATAAAATAAATTTTTATGTTATATAATGGTATAACTTCCATAATAATTTATAATTTATTATTTTTTAAAGTTTATTTATTTGTTTACTTAAGAAATCTCTACACCCAACATGGGGCTTGAACTCATAGTCCCCAAGACCAAGAGTCACACACACTTCCAACTGAGCCAGTCAGGTGCCCCAATAATTTATAATTTATAACAGATTATTTATAATGTATGATAAGATATTATAATATATAATATATACCATTGATAAAGGTATATTGTGTAAATATAAATTATATTATATATTATATATTATAATCATGATGGTATGTATCATAATGTATAAATAACAATTATAGATTATATAATAATTACATAGCACATTTATGTAGTATGATTATATAATTATAATTTGTAATGTAAATGTATTTCTAATTATATGTATTAAATGTATTTATAATCTATATTACATTATATAATTATAATTATGCATTTAGAAGTATATTATATATAATATTAAAATAATACCTTAATATATTATTTTTATATTATATAACATAATACATATTTGTTACTATGTATTGTATATTTGTTATTATATATCATATAATGTATTGTATATTTATTATATATTATATAATGTACAATTTATTACTTATATAATATATTAATTACTATATTTACATGTAAGATGACATTAATATATTAAATGTATTATAAATTATAAACATAAATTATAAACATATAATACATAGTTATATAGTATTATCATATGTATATATGTATAATTATGTATTATATATTTATGATGTTTGTAATTATAAATGTTATAAATTATATTTAATACATTAATGTTACCTGATGTATAAATATATTAATTATCTAGTATAATTATGCCATATATATTTATATTATGCACATATATTTATATATTATTTATATTATGCATATATTTATATGTATATGTACATATATGTATATGTACATGTAAGTATATGTATATAGCATGATTATTGTTATAATTACATATAATAGAATTATATACCATAATATGATTATAAATATATACCATTATATGGTATATTACATTATATACCTTATGTGTTATATATTAATATATACCATTATATGCCATATATTGTATATATAATGTACACCATGTCATATACCATATTAATCTTCAAATAAACAGCTCTTTGAAGGTTAATACCATTTGTCCATAAAAAGTAATTCAATTAGTTTTGGGATGCCTGGGTGACTCAGTCAGTTAAGTGTCTGCCTTTGGGGGCACCTGGGTGGCTCAGTGGGTTAAAGCCTCTGCTTTCGGCTCGGGTCATGATCCCAGGGTCCTAGGATGAAGCCCCGCGTCCGGCTCTCTGCTCGGCGGGGAGCCTGCTTCCCCCTCTCTCTCTGCCTGCCTCTCTGCCTACTTGTGATCTCTCTCTTTCTGTCAAATAAATAAATAAATAAATAAATAAAATCTTTAAAAAAAAAGAAAAAAGGTGGGCACTGGGTGCTGTAAGTGTTGAATTACTAAATTCTACTCCTGAAACTAATATTATACTATATGTTAATTAACTTGAATTTTAAATAAAAACTTGATAAAAGAAAAATGTAAATGACATATACACACAACTGACTGAAGGCTTGTAGAAGATGTTTCATTTTTCTCACTTGGTATACACATGCAAAACAAAACAAAACATCTGTGTTCATTTAAGTCTGGAGCACAATTCAAAGTTTTTCATATAATATTCTCTGACTAAATCTGTCATACCAAGGATATTGGTGTGTTTGCCTGAAATCATAGCATTGAAAAATTATAGTATAAAAATAGAGTATATTTTTAATATTTTTTAACTGAAAAGCTTGTCATACCAGAGAAAAAGTTGAACAATTTTTATGGCAAAAGCTCATTAACTGAATGATCATTACATGAGGTAAATCCGTACTCATTCCTTAACTCCAGATCTGAAATACTTATTGTCAGTTTGTTGACTGGTATGTCTCATGTCCAACCAATATGACAGTTGAGCTGCCATATAGTAAACAACCATGTGTCTGCCAGGGGCTGTAAGTATATCATGTATTTTAAATCTCATTACAAGGGACGGTTAAGTGTCCGACTCTTGATTTAACTTCGGTCTTGATCTAGGGGTGAACTTGGGGTCTTGGGATGGGGTCCCAGGCAGGCTCTGCGCTGGGTGTGGAGCCTGTTTGGGATTCTCACTGTTCCTCTCCTGCGCCCCTTCCACCCCAACTCATTTGCACTCTCTCTCTCTCTCTCTCTCTCTGTCTCTAGTAAATAAATAAATAAATAAATAAATAAAATCTCATTATTAGATACGGAGGGAAAAACTGACCTTTGAAAGGTGAAGTAACTTGCTCAAGGTAATACAGCTAAGAATTGACATTAGAGTTGGCATTTGAATCCAAGTTTGTTTAAGTCCAAAGCCTGTTCTCTTAGCTGCTGCTTCTGCCAGTCAAAGCCTGGTATTTGGCTTATGGAAGGGGGTGGAGGGTGGAGGGGAAGTGTGTTCTTGGAGAACAAGACTAGCTTTCTTTCAAGTGCAGTCTCTGTCACTTAGTAGCCCTTCAGGCTTAAGCAAGATTCTTAACTTCAATGAGGCTATTTTGTTACTATAAAATAGGGATAGTAATTCCTACCTCTTATGGCTTTGTTTGTTTTTGTTTGAATTCAAGAGACTATGTTTGTGAAAATAAATTTAGCAGCACTTAGTATACTAATTATAGGTGCATCTTCCATAAATGATAGCAGCAGCGAGGCCTGACACTCACTCTTACCCCTCTCCCTCCTACCACCCATAAACCTCTCCACATTTTGTGTTTCTTTCAGGGTTATGACACCGTCGGTCACCCTGTCCATTAAATCATCTTTAATTCTTTGTCTTTCCTTTTAGCTCCATCACCACCCACCCCTTCAAAATTAAATCAGTTATCAAGACCAATCAATTCCACTTTGGCAATAGTCATCAATCCATTTCACTGCCTCAACCATAGATAAGACCCTCACCAACTGTGGTTGGAACTATTTTATTTTTCTTAATTACTTATGTAAAAAAATATGAGGGCAGTCTGGGTGGCTGAGTCAGTTAAGCACCCGCCTTCGACTCAGGTCATGATCCCAGGGTGTTGGGATCCTGTGGGGAGCCTACTTCTCCCTCTGCCTTCCGCTCCCCGTGCTTGTGCTCTCTCTCTATCTCTGACAAATTACTGAAAAATTATAATATAAAAATAGAGCATACTTTTTGTATTTTTTAAGTGAAAATCTTGTCATACTGGAGAAAATTTTGAGTAATAAAACATACTCCTGATGTGAATTTTTTTTTTTTAAGGGAAAGACCCATCCCAGAGACTGTAAATTTTTTCAGGGCACCTGGGTGGCTCAGTTGGTTAAGCAACTGCCTTCGGCTCAGGTCATGATCCCAGAGTCCTGGGATCAAGTCCCACATCAGGCTACTAGCTTCACAGGGAGTCTGCTTCTCCCTTTGACCTTCTCCCCTTTCATGCTCTCTTTCACTCTCTCTCTATCAAATAAGTAAATAAAATCTTTAAAAAAAGAAATGTAATTTTTTTCAAAGACATTAAAAAAAAAAGAATAAAAAGACATAAAAGGTCACATAGCCAAAGGTAAATCTCCTTTCCATAATTGTCTTCTGGCCACCTAATTCTCCACCTCAGAGACAGCCACTGATACAAGTTTCTATTTTTTTCTCTATTTTAAAATTTCTTTTTTTTTCATTCAAACTTCCCTCCCATGCTTTTGTCATATTTTTTATTCTGGTATAGTTGACACACAGTGTCACACGGTGCTATGTTAGTTTCAGGTGTACAACAGAGTGATCCAGAAAGTTTATATAAGTTTCCTGTTATATCTGTTCAGAGGCTACACGTCCAACACACACACACACACATACACACATACACAAACACCACACACATTTTTCATAGATGACAGCCTACTAGGTACACTGTTCTCAAACTTGTTTTTCATTAACAATATATTTTGGAGGGGCGCCTGGGTGGCTCAGTGGGTTAGGCCTCTGCCTTCAGCTCAGGTCATGATCTCAGGATCCTGGGATCCAGCCCCGCATCGGGCTCTCTGCTCAGCGGGGAGCCTGCTTCCTCCTCTGCCTCTCTACCTGCTTGTGATCTCTGTCTGTCAAATAAATAAATAAAATCTTTAAAAATAAACAAACCCCCCCAAAAAACCCAATATATTTTGGAGATAATTCTGTACTAATACCCTTAAAGCTGATTCATTCTTTTCAATAACTTCATACTATGCCGTTATATGCATAGCTTAATTTATTTAACCATCCTCCGGACATGTACAGTCTTTCCATTCTCTATACGTGTAATTTTTTAAAAATGTGCATATATTTGTAGTACAAATCCCTAAAAGTGGAATATTGGGGTCAACATACACATATATTTTATTTTATTTATTTTTAAACCAATTTTCTTTCTTTCTTTTACCTTTTTTTAAAGTAATCTCTACACCCAACATGGGGCTTAAACTCACTACCCCAAGATCAAGAGTTGCATGCTCTACCAGCCAGGTACCCCATATATATATATACACACATATATGTATATATATATATTTTTTAATATTGATAGGTATTAATATTTTGTAAAAATCTGTTCATCCACTAGCTATGTATGAAAGTGACTATTTCTATGTACCTTCACCTACTAAGCCTCTTATCAGATTTCTTGAGCATTGCTGATCAATTAGATGAAAAATGGTAGATTACAGTTTTAAGTATTAAAGTTTCTATTGTATTGAAAACTTTCATCTGTATTTTTGTTACTTCGTTGCATTGAGATTATAGAATGTTCATTGGAATTATTTTTTCTAATTAATTAATTAATTTTATTTTAAATACCAATATAGTTAACATATACACTACAACTATTTTAATAGCTTCCTCACTGGTCACCTCACCTCTGATTTTTCACCTTTTCAGGCTTTCCATATACTCTGTTCAAAATTACATTTTTTTAAAATATTTTATCTATTTATTTGACAGAGAGCGATCACAAGTAGGCAGAGAGGCAGGCAGAGAGAGAGAGGAGGAAGCAGGTTCCACCCCAAGCAGAGAACCCGACGTGGGACTCGATCCCAGGACCCCAAGACCATGACCTGAGCCGAAGGCAGAGGCCTAACCCACTGAGCCACCCAGGCGCCCCAAAATTACATTCTTAAAAATAGCTCTAGGGAGGGTACCTGGTTATGGCTCAGTCCATTAAGCCTCTGACTCTTGTTTTGGCTCCGCTCATGATCTCAGTGTTATGAGATCAAGCCCTGCATCGTGCTCCACACTGGGCATTGAGCCTGCTTAAGATTCTTTCTCCCTGGGGCGCCTGGGTGGTTCAATCCGTTAAGGGGCTGGCTTTGACTCAGGTCATGATCCAGGCTCCTGGGTATGAGCCCCCCTCGGGCTCCTTGCTCAGGGTGAGGTCTGCTTCTCCTTCTGCCTGCTGTTCCTCCATGTGCTCTCTCTCTCTCTCCCACTCTCTCTCTCTGTCAAATAAATATAAGCTTTTTTCAAGATTTTATTTATTTATTTATTTTTTAAAGATTTCATTTATTTATTTGACAGACAGAGATCACAAGCAGGCAGAGAGCCAGGCAGAGAGAGAGGGGGGTAAGCAGCATCCCTGTTGAGCAGAGAGCCCGATGCAGGGCTTGATCCCAGGACCCTGAGATCATGACCTGAGCGGAAGGCAGAGGTTCAACCCACTGAGCCACCCATGCGCCCCAAGATTGTATTTATTTATTAAAAAGAGAGAGAGCAAGTGTGTGCACAAATTGAGAAGGAAAAGCAGACTTCCACTGAGTAGGGAGCCCCATGCAGGGCTCGATCCCAGGACTCGGGGATCATGACCTGAGCCAAAAGTGGACGCTTAACAACTGGAGCCACCCAGGTGCCCTAATAAATAAAATCTTAAAAAAAAAGAAAAGTTTCAGGGCACCTGGGTGGCTCAGTTGTTAAGAATCTGCCTTTGGCTCAGGTCATGATCCCGGGGTCCTGGGATCGAGCCCTGCATTGGGCTCCCTGCTTGGTGGGAAGCCTGCTTCTCCCTCTCCCACTCCCCCTGCTTATGTTCCCTCCCTCTCTGTGTTTCTCTCTGTCAAATAAATAAATAAACAAACAAAATCATTAAAAAAAGTTTCTCTCTCCTCCCTCTGCCCTTCCCTCCTTACCCCCCAACACTCACACCCATACACTCTCTCTCTGTCTCTCAAAACAAAAACAAAATGGTTTCATTTTGTCTAAATCAGCAGTTCCCAAGCTCTTCCCATCAGGACCACTTTACACTCTTCAAAGCTATTGAACTTTTTTTTTTTTTGGTCAACTACACTAAGAATGTAATAAATGATAATTAATACATTATTGAGCTTTTGCCTATGTATATTTACCATATTTGAAAATAAAACTGAGGAAGTTTCAAAGTACTTGTTTACTTAAAATTGTAGCAATAAACCCATTGCATGTTAATATAAATATGTTTTATGACAAATAACTATTTTCTAAAACAAAAATTCATGAGAAAAGTGGAGTGTTTAACATTTTGCCAACCTCTTTCATGTCTGGGTTAATAGAAAACAGCTGGATTCTAATATTTTCTGTATTCAATCTACTTTGATATGCAGTTTTGTTTGAAGTCTATGAAGAAAATCTGTCTTCACACAGTTATCGTAAAAGGGAAAAGTATTTTAAAAACCTTTCTGGATGTGGATATTCTTCCTTGGTATAATATCAATAATCAACATATAGGAGTTTTTAAAAGTTAGTTTTAAAAGTTAGTTTAAAAGTTAGTTTTTTTAAAACTTCGTTTTTAAAAGTCAGTTTCAGTGTGGGACCTAAAACCATGTCAATGAATTATGTATTCTGTTACATTAAAATCCATTGGTCTATCTTATATCTTGAATGGATGTTCTGCTCATAATTTTATTTATTTACTTTTTTAAAAGATTTATTTATTTATTTAAGTGGGGAGAAGGGCAGAGGGTAAAGGGAGAGAGAACCTTAAGGAGACTGTGCTGAGTGTGGAGCCCTACATGGGGCTTGATCTCAGGACTCTGAGATCATGACCTGAGTTGAAACCAAGAGTCAGACACTTAACCAACTGTGCAGCCAGGCACCCCATCCATGAATAATTTAAATTTTTAAAAAAATTTTTCAGTAATCTCTATATCCAACATGGGGTTCAAACTCACAAATCCAAGATCAAGGGTCACGCACTCAAGTGACTGAACTAGCCAGGCACCCCTACACATGAATAAATTTAGAACACCATACTTTGGTCATTTGGAAAATACTGGTTCACTACATTATGCTGATCTTCCAACGCTTACACGTTTCATTACAAAATGTCAAAAATCTCATTTATTAATGTCACCATCAATTTTACCATAAAAACCTTCAAGTATTACAAAACTGTCAAGGTTCTAATGACAGATGCAAGTATTCCAAAACTCCAATTTCACACAAAAACTTGAATTTTATTATAGTGAACAAATACTGTCAGTTGTTTTCCTTGAAGTAATAGCCTCATTCACTCATTTTTGAGAAAATGTCTGGCAAGTCTACATAATCACCGTTTGTTTGTCAATCATTCTTTCAAGTAAAAATGATGTTCCCTGAAAAAAACAGCTCAATCTGCTCCAAACTTACATGACCCCTCAGGTGCTTTCCCCTGGAATCAACCTCATACTTTGATACACAGCTTGAAGTCTTTATACTTTTATCATATTTTGTGGCATAGAATATTAAAAAGATATGTACTCAAGAGTCGAGATTTAGGAAAATTAAAATTAAATAATTTTTACTGTTTCATCAAGAACATTTGTTTTATTGGGGTGCCTGAGTGGCTCAGTCAGTTAAGCGTCTGCCTTCAGCTCAGGTTATGATCCCAGGGCCCTGGAATCGAGCCCCATGTGGGGCTTCCTGCTCAGTGGGGAGTTTGCTTCTCCCTCTGCCCTGCCTCGCCCTGACTCATGGGCTCTCTCTCTCTCTCTCTCAAATGAATACATAAAATCGTAAAAAAAAAAAAAAACAGAACATTTTTTTTACTGCGAATGTGTGTCAGTAAAGAATACATATTCAGTTTGGGGCTACTGTGCTATGGTGACAGAAGATCAACCCATCATTGATTTGTAGCATCACTGCAAATATCAACACAGTTAAAAACAAAATAACAGAATGTGAAATGTGCAACCACCATGGAAAATACGATGGCAATTCATTGGGGAGCCTGGGTGGCTCAGTGGGTTAAAGCCTCTGCCTTCGGCTCAGGTCATGATCCCAGGGTCCTGGAATCGAGCCCCGAATCGGGCTCTCTGCTCAGCGGGGAGCCTGCTTCCTCCTCTCTCTCTGCCTGCTTCTCTGCCTACTTGTGATCTCTGTCAAATACATAAATAAAATCTTTAAAAAAATTAATAGAATTACAGTATGATTGGGGTGCCTGGGTGGGTTATGCATCTGCCTTTAGCTCAGGTCTTGATCTTGGGGTTCTGGGATCAAGTCCCGCAACAGACTCCGTGCTCAGTGGCGGGTCTGCTTCTCCCTCTGCTTGCTGCTCCCCCTCCTTCAGCTTTCTCTCTCTCTGACAAATAAATAAGTAAAAATCTTTTTTAAAAATTACAATATGGTCTATCATATCACTTTATATCTAAAAGAATCAAAAGCAGGATCTCAAAGAGATATTGGCACATCCATATTCATAGCATTATTGCATTATTTACAATAGCTGAGAGGTAGAAGCAACCCAAATGTCCATCAGCGGATGAATGGATAAGCAAAATGTGGTATATACATACAATGGAATATTACTCAGCATTAAAAAGAAAGGCGTTTTATATTAAAAAAAAAAAAAAAAGGAGGGACACCTGGGTGGCTCAGTTGGTTGGACGACTGCCTTCAGCTCAGGTCATGATCCTGGAGTCCCGGGATCGAGTCCCGCATCGGGCTCCCAGCTCCATGGGAAGTCTGATTCTCCCTCTGACCTTCTCCTCGCTCATGCTCTCTCTCACTGCCTCTCTCTCAAATAAATAAATAAAATCTTTAAAAAAAAAAAAAAGGAAGGGAATTCTGACACATGGTGTGGTATGGATTAACGATGAAGAACTATGCTAAGTGAAACAGGCCAGTCACAAAAAGACAAATACTATATTTTCCCATTGATATTCAGTATCTAAATTAGTCCAATTCATAAAAATAGGAAGTCAAAGGATGGTTGTCAGGAGCTACTGGCAGGGAGAAATAGGAGAGTCGTTGTTTAGTTGGTGTCAAGTTTCAGTTTTGCAAATGAAAAAGTTCCAGAAAAGGAGGATAATGGTGATGGCACAATAACAGGAATGTACTTAACAGTATCGGACTGTACACTTAAAGATGGTTAAGAAGGCTGGGACTCCTGATTGGCTCAGTCGGTAAAGCATGCAGCTCTTGATCCAGGGGTCATGAATCTGAGCCTCATGCTGGGTGTAGAGATTGTTTAAGAAAAGAAAATCTTTTTTTTTTTTTTTTAAGATTATATTTATTTACTTGACAGAGAGAGATCACAAGTAGGCAGAGAAGCAGGCAGAGAGAGAGAGAGAGAAGGGGGGAAGCAGGCTCCCTGCCGAGCAGAGAGCCCGACGTGGGACTCGATTCCAGGACCCTGAGACCACTACCCGAGACGAAGTCAGAGGCTTAATCCACTGATCCACCCAGGCACCCCAGAAAAGAAAATCTTTTTTTTTTTTAATTTTTATTTAAAAAAAATTTTTTTTTAATTTATTTATTTGTCAGAGAGAGAGGGAGAGAGAGCGAGCGAGCACAGGCAGACAGAGTGGCAGGCAGAGGCAGAGGGAGAAGCAGGCTCCCTGCCAAGCAAGGAGCCCGATGTGGGACTCGATCCCAGGACGCTGGGATCATGACCTGAGCCGAAGGCAGCCGCTTAACCAACTGAGCCACCCAGGCGTCCCCCCAGAAAAGAAAATCTTAAAAAAATAAATAAGTAAAGAATTAGGAATAAATAACAGAAACATATATCAAAAACCAAAGAAATGCAAAATTCTATCAACCAATATATTCAATCAACTAGAATGGGAAAAGGAAAAGTTAGGAAATGTGTATATATGGGCTCTGGCTGGCTTGGTTGGAAGAGTGTGCCACTCTTGATCTCCGGCTTCCGAGCTCAAGCCCCATGGTTAGTATAGAGACGGCTTAAAAATAAAAATCTTAAAAAAAAAAAAAAAAAGGCAGGGTTGCGTCTAGGTGACTCAGTTGGTTAAGCGTCTGCCTTTGGCTCAGATCCTGATCCCAGGGTCTTGAGTTGGGATCCCTACTCAGTGAGAAATCTGCTTCTTCCTCTACACCTTCCCCCACTTGTGCACACCATGCGTGCATCCTATCTCTTTCTCTAATAAATAAAATCTTTTTAAAAGCATTTTAAAATCTTTTTTAAAAAAGAGGAAATGTATGTGTTTAACATGGGCTGTGTTTTCATTCTCCGCTTGAAGTTAATGAGTGAAACGACAATTTTAAAGAGGGTTTAGGGGCGCCTGGGTGGCTCAGTGGGTTAAAGCCTCTGCCTTCGGCTCAGGTCATGATCCCAGGGTCCTGGGATCAAGCCCCGCATTGGACTCTCTGCTCAGCGGGGAGCACGCTTCCTCCTCTCTCTCTGCCTGCCTCTCTGCCTACCTTTGATCTCTGTCTGTCAAATAAATAAATAAGATCTTTAAAAAAAAAAATAAAGAGAGTTCAGTGTGTCTGTGGCCATTCATAATCTCAGTAAATATCTCCTTTTCTGGTCTGCATCGTGCAACTCTGGGGAATTTGAGAATTTAATATAGAGAAGTTGAAGAGAATCAAACTGTATTATTACCCTTTGTGTGTTAAGAAGAATCCATGCACAATTGATATTTTATATACTTTTATATTAAGAGAAATTGTTCCCAGATTCAAAAAGCCTACCAAAGTGCCCAGCACAATGAATAAAATTATCCCAAAACTTCAAATAACAAGCTATAAAAAGAAAAGAAATTCTTGGAAGTTTCCAGAGGGTAAAAACAGATGACATTTTGAAATCAGAATGTAATACTAGAAGTTAGAATACAATGGAGCAAGAACTTTCTAAATTCTGAGGGGAAAATCTAGTTTTCTTCACTTCCTCACACTATTAAGGGTAAGTATTGAGTTAAGACTTTTCCAATCTATAAGGATTCAGTAGATTTACCTTACATGCCCCTTTACTAGAGAAACTCCTGGAGGATATTCTCCAGTAAAACAAGAGAATAAACTTAAAAGTAAGATGGAGAAGAGAGAAGACACAACACAGGAAAATGTCCCAAAAGAAATCCAATGGTAATAGCTTATGGAAATCTAGAAATCTAGTTCTTACTCCAGAATGGAACAACAGAGATGTCTAGGGGAAAAAAATGAAATTGATAGAATATCTGATATGTATGACCAGTAGACAAATAATATTGAGGGATGCCTGGGTGGTTCAGTTGGTTAAGCATCTGCCTTTGGCTCAGGTCATGATCCTGGGATGGACGCCCCATCAGGCTCCCTGCTCAGCAGAGAGCCTGCTTCTCCTTTGCCCTCTGCCTGCTGGGCTCCCTACTTGTGCTCTCTCTTTCTCTCTCTCTCTGTCAAATAAATAAATAAATAAATAAAATCTTTCAAAAAATCATAACAATATTGATAGGCGTAGGAGCACCTGGGTGGCTCAGTTGGTTAAGTGGCTAACTTTGGCCTATGGAGGCCCCACAGGGAGTCAGCTTCTCCCACTCCCTCCGCCCCTCTCCCTGCTCGTGTGCGTGTGCTCACTCTCTCTCAAATAAGCAAATAAAATCTTTAAAAAAGGAAAGAAAAATAATATTGACAGGTACATAGCTGGCCCCACAGGACACACAAGGACAGCTAGTTTTATGATTATCAAGAACTAAGCAAATAGGTAAGTGAGGGATTCGCTGTAGGAAAAGCAACCATACAACAGAAGAACAGAAACTAAACTGCCATCAGCGTCTACAAGGCACAGAAATGAGTAACCCTTGTGAAATCATAACAATGCAAATACTGATTACTGATGAACAAACCGTTGTGATACTGGGAGAATGAAGAGAGAAGTGGAAGAGGTGAGTAAGAGGAGCTAAATCCTCAGTTAACCATAATAAGGAATCAATGAATAATGTCTCCATTGAAAAACTGAGGAATAGCAGTTTGGGCCTATATGGTTGAGACATGTGGAAAGATACCAGAAAAAAAATACAGGCCACTCAGTCCACAGTCTGACCAGTAGAACTAGTAAGTGGGTGGGGACTGGTAGGAAAATTTCATGATAAGACTACTCTTAGCTGAAATTTTAATTTTGTGTATGTATAAAATTTTAGATCAATTTTTTAAGTTCTAAATGATGCTGCAATAAATATATATATATATATATATATATATATATGCCTTTGCACTCACTTCTGATTCCCAATTAATTATTCCCAATTAATTCTGAGAGCTAGAATTCCAGGATCAGGCGATAGGGCATACATATATGTTCAAGGCTTTTGATACCGGATGCCAAGTAACTCTGCAGCCATGCCTGGCTGCTTTGTACTCATCAGAGGGCTAGCCTGGCCCACCATCTCCTCACTAGGTTGTCAGAAGCTCCAAACCCAATTTAACTGGTTCTTTTTATTTGCTTCCTGGGTCATTCCTTTGCCTCCCGTTAGAAAGTCCGAATTTCGAACTGTGAAGGTTCTTTAGTCAAAGACAGATCGGGACTGGAAATTCCATTCTGGCTCTGCTAGTTCCTGACTCTGGTTTTCAGTACATCTCTTCCTCTCTCTCAACCCAGTTTTAGCATCTGTAAAGTGAGGAGCTGGGACCAGAACTGTACTCCTCAGCCTTTTTACTATGAAAGCTCTTCCCTTGAACACCATGTTTTTATCCACTAAACAAACTGCATTTGCTAAGAAGGTATTGATTCTCTTTCCTGGTGTGTATAACTCATACCAGGTGAAAATCAGTGAGGATTTCTCAGTAGCAGGGGAGAGATTCTTCTGGCAACCTAAGTGAATTAATACAAGTCCAAACAATTTTATTACCCTGCTTGCACAGCCTGGCTGAAGCAAATACCTAAACTATGTTGGAATGCTCACAGATCCCCTTTGCTGTTTTCAGATTCCCTAGGAAGCATGAAGTGGGGTAACTCTCTCAGATTCAATAATCCATTTTCTCTACCTATACCTCCACCTGCATCAGAGTTTATGTGGCCAAGATTAACTCCCCAGCTAACTCAGTTTAATTGACCTTGTGCATATTTGTTGGAGTTAGCCTACAGCAAAGGGCACTGCAGCAGATTAGCACTTTGCCTTATAAGGAAGAAGGAAAGAAGAAGGATTTATTGTGAAGTCAGTGCAGCTTAAATTTCAGGGCCCCTCACTTGCATGGGTTCCTGGGAGAGCAGGGGTTGCTGGGAGTTGTAGTCTGGGAGTTGAAGAGAGGAAGCAGCTTGCCATCAAGAAACATTTCTGGAAAACTGCTTAAAAATCTCAGAAAAGAGAGATGGGAATCTGAGTCTTCAATAATTTGTCTTGATTTCTGTTCTCATTCTAAACAAAGACTCACATTCATACAATAATTGCACTCATCATTTTGTATTCTTTTTGTTGGAAAGGGGCTCCAGCAGTGTAAAAGCTGGGGTCCTACAAAATCTGGATCTGCTGCATACATGGAAACGAATTCCTCCCCAGTTAGATGAAAGTGAACAATCTGCTTTTTCCACTAGACACAGAGGAGAAATGATTCTCTCGCCTTTCCTTCTTCGACCAGCAGATCTGGACAGGCATGCTCCATTCCCGTGACCCAAGAGTTGCTGATAACCAGCAACTCCTGTGTTGTCCCAGATTGTTGCAGCCACCTCTTTGGAGACCCTGAAAGTCTGCACAAGTGATCAACCAGTCAAATAATTTCTGTTTCTTCTTGACCATTGCTCTCAAGTCGCCTTCCTACTCCCCACCTCAGCTTTTTGTCCTCCCTTCTAATACATTTCAAAAGCAATGTGTTTGCTTTCTTATGCCTGGCATATTTGAAGGCATGAAATAAATAATCGTTAAGTAAATAACTTAGAAGAATGAATCTTAGCCTTTCTGGTTCCCAGCCTCTTAAGAGTGCTAACAAGCTCTGAAATTATGGACAGTCTTGGAAGGAATATTACAGCTCTTCTTTTCTGTTTAGTCACTAAGCCAGTGATTTGCAAACTTAGTGCACTTTAGGGAATCTTATTTAAAATGGAGACTCCAGGGGTGCCTGGGTGGCTCAGTAGGTTGGGCGTCTGCCTTTGGCTCAGGTCGTGATCCCAGGGTCCTGGGATTGAGCCCCACGTTGGGCTCCCTGCTCAGCGGGGAAACTGCTTCTCCCTCTCCCATTCCCCATCCTTGTGTTCCCTTTCTAGCTATTTCTCTCTCCGTGTCAAATAAATAAAATCTTTTAAAGATAAAAAAATTACAAAATAAATAAAATGCAGATTCCAGGTCTGTATCCTTGGAGGGAATCAGTTGTTCGGGAAGGGATTCAGGAGACCACATTTTGATAAAGGGTCCCCAGTGATTCTACTGTAGGCCACTTCTTAGGAGACACCACAAAATTGGGTCTGGGCTGGGTATAGAATTTACTCATCTCTTGCAACCACTCCCTATTTTGGTAATTCTGGTCCAAGATCTTCTAGGGGTAATTCCAGAGAAGATTGGTCCCCATGAGATTGGGGAATCCTTTATTTCTCTTCTTCAGGCAAATAGTCACAACTGCTATAATGGAAACAGTGCAGATTTGGGAAATTGGAGAGATCTGGATTCAAATGGTTGCATCTCTCTGAACCTCAATTTTTCTGTTAAATAGGATTAATAATGTCACTCATGATTAATGTGTGAACCAAAGGCACTGACTTACATGAATATGTGGTACACAAGGCCTAGTACATACTAGCTGTTAAGAAGAAGTTTGTTTTAATCTCATCCTTTGCCTGAATGATATTTTTTTTTCTCTAAGATTTTATTTATTTATTTGACAGAGAGAGATCACAAGTAGACAGAGAGGCAGGCAGCGAGAGAGGGAAGCAGGTTCCCTGCTGAGCAGAGAGCCCGATGTGGGACTCGATCCCAGGACCCTGAGATCATGACCTGAGCCAAAGGCAGAGGCTTTACACACTGAGCCACCCAGGCACCCCTGCCTGAATGATATTAAGGATAAAGAGTTTCCTCAGAGAACTCTGAGATACTTGAAATTCTATCCTTTAGACATTCACTTCTTGGGCTTCAGTCTTTAGTCTCTGTTACAATGTAAATGGCCCTTAAATCAGTAACTAGAGGCCTTGGTCAAAGGTAGTTCAGGAATTATTTTCAAAAATCAAAGGCAGGAAGAAGGCTTGGGAGTGCCATGAAGGGAAAGGAAGAAGAGGAAAGCTTAGGGGAAGGCAAAGAGTGTAGCGAAAAACTAAAGTCACCTAAGAACAAAGTTTTTCAACATTGTAGTCCTACGTGGGGCCAAGGCTATGCTGCAAACAGTGGTTTTCAGCTTATAGTCCTGGTTGCCATATGAAGACATGTTCAGGTAGTACCAGACACAAGGGAATTTTACCTCACCTGTTGGTGGGAAAGATGTCTTAGCATAAAGGTACTGAAATTTTGAGTTTTTCTAAGAGTAGATCTTGGGAAAACATCTTGATAATCCTCTTGAAGTAGAAGGAGAAACCCTATGGTCATGACTGTAGCTGGATAAACCACATCAAGTGAATGGAGGAGTTTGGTTTTGCCTCTGAGAGGGAGAGGAAAGGAGAATAGCATAGGGCAGAGAAATGCGGAAGTAGCATGAGGTTGGGGGCTATGTGGAGTGAAAATAGCTAAATGACATTAGAGGGGTGCCTGGGTGGCTCAGTGGGTTAAACCTCTGCTTTTGGCCCAGGTCCCAGGGTCCTGGGGTCGATCCACGCATCAGGCTCTCTGCTTGGGAGGGAGCCTGCTTCCACCTCCCCCGCCCTGCCTGCCTCTCTGCCTACTTGTGATCTCTCTCCTCTGTCAAATAAATAAAATCTTAAAAAAAAAAATGACATTGGAAAAAGAAATGTCTTGTGTTCACACTGAAATTTTTGGTGGTAATGTGATAAAGGTAATGATTAATAGTCACTAAAGTGTTAGATTTTCCATATCCATCTTTTACCCTTAGTATGCTTGCATTGGAGCTTTGACAGACTGCTGATTACCTCCCCCAAATCCAGCCTCCCTTTCTTTAATCATCATAGAAGTTTCAGCTGAGCACAGAGCTGTCTACTAAAAGACTATACTTCCCAGTCCCCCTTGCAGCTACATATGGCCATGTGACTATGTTCTGGCCAATGGAACATGGGTAGCTAGGTATAGTCATGGGACTATGTTCTGGCCAATGGAATATGAGCAGCTAGGTATGACCATGGCCAGTGGAATAGAAACAGCTAGGTATGGTCATGTGACTATGTTCTGCCCAATGGGAAACAAACAAAATGGATGAAATGTTCATCTTCCAGGTGTGTTTTTAAAAGAAAGAGCAGGGGTACCTGAGTGGCTCAGTGAGTTAAAGCCTCTGCCTTCGGTTCAGGTCATGATCCCAGGGTCCTGGGATCGAGCCCTGCATCGGGCTCTCTGCTTAGCAGGGAGCCTGCTTCCTCCTCTCTCTGCCTGCTTCTCTGCCTACTTGTGATCTCTGTCTGTCAAATAAATAAATAAAATCTTTTTAAAAAAATAATAAAAGAAAGAGCATATTGAACACGTCCCACTGGAAGTGGATATGATGGCAAGCTCTAGAGCACCCACCCTAGTCCTGCAACCATAGATGCTTCCATTGTAGCCCTGGAAGCTACTTGTTAAGGAAAACAGAACCATGAGATAGAAGGAAACTGGGCCTTTTATCAACCTTGTTAAACATATTGCTCTAGTAGTTCTGGACTGCTTTGTCTACATCTTTTTGAGAGAAAGAAATTAACTTCTATCATGTTTTAATATTTCTGTTTCTTTTTGTTATAGCAGCCAAATTTTCATCCTAAACTAATATATAAGAGAACACGTTACCCTTGTGCATTGTCAGAACTTTATTTTTTTTGTTGTTGCTCTTAGTCAGAATTTTTAAAAGCACATTTATTTTTTCATTTTATTTTTTAAAATTTTTTTTAATTTTATTTATTTATTTGACAGACAGAGATCACAAGTAGGCAGAGAAGCAGGCAGAGAGAGAGGAGGAAGCAGGCTCCCTGCTGAGCAGAGAGCTGATGCGGGGCTCATCCCAGGACCCTGGGATCATGACCTGAGCTGAAGGCAGAGGCTTTAACCCACTGTGCCACCCAGGTGCCCCTATTTTTTTTTTTCATTTTAAAAGTAACATACCAACAACTAATGTAAGTATCTTTGATATGATATGATGAGAATGGTACTCTAATTTTGCGGTCTCCCCCCCAAAACTCTGTAACTACAGTCTAATCACGAGAAAGACATCAGACAAATCACTTGAAGGAGCATCCTACAAAATACTTGTCCAGGGACGCCTGGGTGGCTCAGTTGGTTAAGCGGGATCAAGTCCCACATCGGGCTCCTTGCTCGGCAGGGAACCTGCTTCTCCCTCTGCCTCTGCCTGCCACTCTGTCTGCCTGTGCTCCCTCTCTCTCTGACAAATATATAAATTTTAAATAAATAAATTTTTAAAAAATTAAAAAAAAAAACTTGTCCAGTGCCCCCCCCCAAACTACCAAGGTCATCAAAATCAAGGAAAGTCTGAAAAACTTTCACAACTAAGAGGGGACTAAAGAGACATAATGACTAAATGTATGTGGTATTTTCGATGGGATCTTGGAACATAAAAAAGGCATTAGCCAAAAACTAAGGAAATCTGAATAAAGTACAGATTTTCATTCATAATAATGACTGATATTAATTCACTAATTGTGACAAAAGATATTAATAATAGAGGAAATCGAATATGGGGAATAAAGAAACTCTGTCCTATGTTCCCAACTTTTCTATAATCTGAATCTGTTCTAAAATAAAAGGTTACCAAAAAAAGTAATAAGAAATAATCATTTCAGAAAACTTGGAATAGAAATTGAAACTTAAAAAATCACTCCAAATGTCGTAATTCAGCCTTTTGCTGTATCTGTCAATGTGGTTTGTTTTTGTTTTTGTTTTGTTTTGTTTTGTTTTTTTCTTTTAAGTAGGCTCCACTCTGGAGATCAAACCTCAACTGAGATCAAGAGTCAGATGCTGGGATGCCTGGGTGGCTCAGTTGGTTGAGCGGCTGCCTTCGGCTCAGGTCATGATCCCAGCGTCCTGGGATCGAGTCCCACATCGGGCTCCTTGCTCAGCGGGGAGCCTGCTTCTCCCTCTGCCTCTGCCTGCCACTCTGCCTATGCTCGCTTGCTCTCTTTCCCTCTCTCTCTGACAAATAAATAAATTTTTTAAAAAATTTAAAAAAAAAAGTCAGATGCCTAACTGACTAAGCCAGCCAGCAGTGTTTTTATTTTTTATTTCTTTTTAAAATATTTTATTCGTTTATTTGACAGAGATCACAAGTAGACAGAGAGGCAGGAAGAGAGAGAGGAGGAAGCAGGCTCCCTGCCAAGCAGAGAGCCCGATGCGGGGCTCGATCCCAGGACCCTGGGATCATGACCCGAGCCGAAGGCAGAGGCTTTAACCCACTGAGCCACCCAGGCGCCCCCCCAGCAGTGTTTTTAATGAAAACTACCATACTGTATGTACAATTTTCTGTCTTATTTTACTTAATATTCATCATGAAGCATTTTTACATACACTTTCTAGCCCTTTGAGAGGACCTAAAAGCAATGATACTTAATAAAAAATACATATTATATTAATGACCAATTACATTGATATTAATAATAATTTTTAATTATGTTATGTTAGTCACTATACAGTACATCATTAGTTTTTGATGTAGAATTCCATAATTCATTGTTGGCATATAAAACCCTGTGCTCCATGCAATCCGTGTCTTCCTTAATACGCATCACTTGGCTAACCCATTCCCCCACCCAATATTATTAATAATTAATAACATTAATAATATGGTAAATAAGATAATTGATAAACAGTACATTATATACATATATAATAACATATAATAACACTGAATACACTTGGTTTCTTTTCTTTTTTTTTTTTTAAAGATTTTATTTATTTATTTGACAGAGAAAGATCACAAGTAGAGAGGCAGGCAGAGAGAGAGAGAGGGAAGCAGGCTCCCTGCTGAGCAGAGCAGGGAGCCTGATGCGGGACTCGATCCCAGGACCCTGAGATCATGACCTGAGCCGAAAGCAGCGGCTTAACCCACTGAGCCACCCAGGCGCCCTACACTTGGTTTCTACAAGGAACACGGACCCCTTAGAGAAATACCGATTACAAGGCTGGGATAGAATGAACCTGCAAATATTTTGTTATGCCACAAAGTAAGTAGTGTTCAAAGAAGGACAGAAGGGGCACTGGGTGGCTCAGTGGGTTAAGCCTCTGCCTTCGGCTCAGGTCATGTTCTCAGAGTCCTGAGATTGAGCCCCACATTTGGCTCTCTGCTCGGTGGGGAGCCTGCTTCCCCCCTCTCTCTACCTGCCTCTGCATACTTGTGATCTCTCTGTGTCAATTAAATTTAAAAAAATCTTAAAAAATAAAAAAAAGAAGGACTGAACATCTCAAAAGGATACATATGCTATCTTGAAGAGGCTCCCACTGGTCAAACCTGGGACAATTTAAAAATTAACACCCGTGGGGTGCCTGGGTGGCTCAGTTGGTTAAGCATCTGCCTTCTACTCATGTCATGATCCCAAGGTCCTGGGATCGAGGCCCACATCTGGCTCCTTACTCAGTAGGGGGCCTGCTTCTCCCTCTCCCTCTGCCTGCCACTTTGGTTGCTGGTGCTCTCTTTCTGTCAAATAAATAAATAAAATCTTTTAAAAAATTAAAGAATAAAAATTAACACCTACTGATTAGCCAATCACTATTGATTAGTGAATCATCTCATGAGAGTGATGAAAAATAACCCATTAAATAAAAAAGGAAAGCAGTTTAACTGATTTATTCTTTCTATTTCTCCATACCCTTGCCAATTCTGTATATTTACATTAAATTTTTGCCTTGCCCACTACGGTTGTAGCTTTAGGAATCACTACTTGCTAGTGAGGAATTTATTGACCATTTGTATTTATTTCTTCAGTGAATTTTTGATTCGTAATCCTTGCTAGTATTCCAACTGGATTAGCTGTATTTTTCTTATTGATTTTTAGAAACTCATATATTATGACTATTAAGCCCTTGTCTACTATACATATTGCAAAAATTTTCCTCCAGTCTTTTGCTTGTTTTTAAAATTTTGCTATCAGGGGCGCCTGGGTGGCTCAGTGGGTTAAAGCCTCTGCCTTCGGCTCGGGTCATGATCTCAGGGTCCTGGGATCGAGCCCCGCATCGGGCTCTCTGCTCAGCGGGGAGTCTGCTTCCCCCTCTCTCTCTCTGCCTGCCTCTCTGCCTGCTTGTGATCTCTGTCTGTCAAATAAATAAATAAAATATTTTTTAAAAATTTGTTATCATTTCTTCCAGGAGCAACTTCAGTGTCATGGTTGAGAGCACTGACCCTGGAACTGGATTGCATGAGTTCAAATCTGGATTCCACCACTTAGTAGCTGATCTTAAGCAAAATATTTAATCCTGTTGTGCCTCACTTCCCTTATCTGTAAAAGGGAGATGATAATAAGCTTATTAGGATGCTTAAATTAGTTAAGATGTATAAAATGCTTAGATGAGAAATTGGCACATATGAAGGGACAAATAATTACTAGTTATTCTTCAGGCAGTATTTTCTTTTAATGTAGTTAGATCTATTTTTTTTTTCTTCATGGCTTCTTGATTTTCTCTGGTTTAGGATGGTTTTATGTACCCCCAAGGACTTAAAAATAAATGTTTTATTTCTTTTTTTTTGAAAGATTTTATTTATTTATATGACAGAGAGAGACATACACACACAGCAAGAGAGGGAACACAAGCAGGGGGAGTGGGAGAGGGTAAAGCAGGCTTTCTGCTGAGCAATGGGGGACTAGATCCTAGGACACTGGGATCATGACCTGAGCCAATGGCAGCTGCTTACTGGCTGAGCCACCCAGGCACCCCAAATAAATGTTTTCCAATATCTCTTTCCTGTATTTTTATAGCTTGTTTTCTATCTTAAAATCTGTAACCATATGCCAGGAGTTGTGTTGGTGGCTGAGGATATAAGGATAAGGAAGACTTGCCCTCCTGGAGCTTACATTGTGGTGGGGTAGCTGAAAAAGCCAACAAACTAGGATTCCTGGTAGCTCAGTCAGTTAAGCCTCTGGCTCTTGATTTCAGTTCAGGTCAAGATCTCAGGGTTGTGAGATTGAGCCCTGTGCCTGGCTCTGTTCTCAGCACAGAGTCTGCTTGAAACTCTCTCTCTCCCTCTGCCACTCCCCAGCCTTTCTCTCTCTCCCTCTCTAAAGAGAAGAAGTAAATAAATAAAATCTTTAAAAAAAAAAAAAAAAAAAAAGGGGGACGCCTGGGTGGCTCAGTTGGTTGGACGACTGCCTTCCGCTCAGGTCATGATCCCGGAGACCCGGGATCGAGTCCCGCATCGGGCTCCCAGCTCCACGGGGAGTCTGCTTCTCCCTCTGACCTTCTCCTCGCTCATGCTCTCTCACTGCCTCTCTCTCAAATAAATAAATAAAATCTTAAAAAAAAAAATAAAGAGAAGGAGAAAGAAGAGAAGAAAAGAGAAGCGAAGCAAAGCCTGGGTGGTTCAGGCAGTTAAATACTTGCCTTTGGCTCAGGTCCTGATCCCAGGGTGCTGGGATGGAGCCTGCTCAGCGGGGAGCCTACTTCTCCCTCTGCCCCTCCTCCTGCTCCAGTTCTCTCTCTCTCAAATAAATAAAATCTTTTAAAAAAAGAAAAGAAAAAGCCACAAAATCAATTAATAAAAAGATAAATTAAGTAAGTGCTATAAAAGAAAGACATTATCAACTCTACATATTTATAGCCTGTTTTCTCCTCCCAGGAAAGGTATCTCCTCTCCTTATTGTAATGTTTATCCTTAGCATTAGGAAAGCAAATAGAAGAGAAAAAAGGAAGAAGGCCTTAAGTCTGTCCCAGTGGCTTTTGGTGAAGCTGCATCCCTAGCTTTTCTGGCTTATGTATTATCTCTGTGTTCCTTTAGTGGAGGTTCCTTTTAGTGGAGGTTCCTTTTAACCTTTTTTAAAAAATTTTAATTGAGAAAGAATTAACATTATATTAAGTTTCAGGTGTACAATATAATTTGATTTTTTTATAGATTTTTTTTTAAGATTTTATTTATTTACTTGACAGAGATCACAAGTAGGCAGAGAAGCAGGCAGAGAGAGAGAAGGAGCAGGCTCCCTGCTAAGCAGAGAGCCGGATGCCGGATGCCGGGCTAGATCCCAGGAGCCTGGGATCATGACCTGAACCGAAGGCAGAGGCCTTAACCCATTGAGCCACCCAGGTGCCCCCATAATTTGATTTTTGTGTACATCCTGAAATGATCACCCACAGTAAGTCTAGTAAATATCCATCCCCACACAGTTATAATTTTTTTACTTGCAATGGGGATTTGTAATCTTTTGATGGTGTCCTTGCCACCATCCCTCTGAGCATTCCTCCAAGGAGCTTGCAGGCATTGGTGCAGAGCCAAGAAGGAATTACAAAGACTCCAGAAGGATGAGAACTGAATAAAGTCCTGGACTATCTCAAAAGGGACACTGGTGACCTTTCAAAGTACAGCTGCAGTCCTGTGGTTGTGGCAGGAGCTGAATTTCAGTCATTGAAGCTCGTTCTTTGTTGTCTAGGATTATGGGCTCTGTTGACCCTTTTAACTCATTCAGTCCTGAGTCTCCTTTTGGGGGGGGGAGGGCACTGCTGTTCTTCCATTCAACTCTCCAATCTCATTTTCATGAGTTGAAATCCCTCCAAACCTAGAAATTGAGCCACTACAGTTTTACCAAAGCAGAAATTCTGACCAGAAGGGTTCATTCTCTTCTTTCAAGGATGGGAGTTACTTTATTCTTCTAAGAACGAGCATTCAGCTGGCCAAGCAGAAGAAAGGTAAGAGGTTGGAGCAGGGTTTAAATGGGAACGGCTAGGAATGGTGGTTTGTCAGCATGTACCAGAGGAATTAAGCTATTAAAGACCTAGGATATAAATCTCAGTTGCTATCTACATAGAGGAGTTCAAATCTGCATTCTAGTAAAATAATAGTATGTATATATTTTAAATAGTTTCTTTTTTTAAGTTTATCTTTTTGTAATCCCTACATCCAATGTGGGGCTCAAACCCATGACCCCAAGATCAAGAGTCACATATTCTACCAACTAAGCCAGCCAAGCACCTAGGTAGTATAAATTTTTTTGCATGTTGCATGTGCTAACTGCTGTTCTACATGCTTTATTTTTTTTTCAAAAATATTTTATTTATTTATTTGACAGAGAGAGATCACAAGTAAGGAGAGAGGCAGGCGGGGGGGGGGGAGCAGGCTCCCTGCTGAGCAGAGAGCCCCATGTGGGCCTCCATCCCAGGACCCCAGGATCCCAGCTCATGACCTGAGCTGAAGGCAGAGGCTTTAACTCAATGAGCCACCCAGGCACCCTCTATGTGCTTTAAATAGTCATTTAATCCTCCTAATGCTACAAGTAAGTACTGTTATTATCATCTCCATATTCCAGGGAAACCCAAAATGGTTCCCAGACTTGGCAAAGTCATATAACTAGTAAGTGGCAGGCCCAGGATTCCAACCCAGACAGTCAGACTGTACCATTTATGTGCTTTTTAAAAGATATACTTACTGGGGTGCCTGGGTGGCTCAGTTGGTTAAGCGTCTGCGTTTGGCTCAGGTCATGATCCCAGGGTCCTAGGATGGAGCCCCACATCGGGCTCTCTACTTACTCAGTGGGAACCCTACTTCTCCCTCTCCCTATGCCTGCTGCTCCCCCACCTTGTGCTTTCTCACTGTCAAATAAATAAATAAAATCTTTAAGAAATAATAATTTAAAAAATAGTAGCTACACTTACTGCTCCCCAGGAATGAGTTTTTTCTCCTATTTCCAGAAACATTCTTGATTTTGTTGTTGCTGTTCTTTTATGTATATTTTAAAATTTTTATTTATTTATTTGACAGAGAGAGAGAGAGATCACAAGTAGGCAGAGAGGCAGGCAGAGAGAGAGGGGGAAGCAGGCTCCCTGCTGAGTAGAGAGCTAATGCCGGGCTCCATCCCAGGACCTTGAGAGCATGACCTGAGCCCAAGGCAGAGGCTTTAATACACTGAGCCACCCAGGCGCCCTGTATTTTTTTTATTTTATTTAATTAATTAATTTATTTATTTGAGAAAGAGAGAGAGCAAGAGCTCAACCCAGGGGAGAGCAGAAAAGCAGATCACTCACTGAGCAGGGAGCCCAACTCGGTACTCGATAGTAGGACCCAGAGATCATGACTTGAGCCAAAGGCAGATGCTTAATCTACTGAGCCACCCACGCACCCTGTTGTTCTTTTATAAAACAGAAACTAATTTAAGATATCTAGAGGCACACAATTCCTTGAGAATTTTGAGAGCATGAGAAACATAGCGTAGGGCAATTTTCTTATGGAGCTGGAGAAAATATCCCAAGAGAAGAAGTTGGAGGTGTTGGATATTTTAGAAATACAGGTTTTGAGTTTTTTCAAAATCATGGGTTCAGGATTGCGAGGCTGAGGTAATTTCCTGCAAAATAAATAAATAAATTAAATTAAATTAATTTTTTTTTAACTCAGGGAAGAAGTGGGGGCAAAAGAGGTCATGCTGCACTGAGTAGGCCCCAGCGGGAAGGCAATGTGAAAGAGAAAGGAGGCAGCCAACGGTGGTGGAGCGGTGATGAAATGATACCTCAAAGGGGTTGTGGGCAGATGATGGGTTTCATTCAGTTTTGTGACAATGCTGTTTAGAATTTTAGGCCATTGGCTCCTAGAGTCATCTTTTGTGTGACTGCATCTTTTCCTCCCAAGTGACTGGGGCCAACTGTGGCAAACAGAAGGAGCAGGCTATTTGACTTTGTGACGGGGATCACTGGGCTGCTTCAGAAGCATCAGATTCTCGCTCCCAGAAAGGCTCCGAAGAGGCAGCAGGCACGTGGTTTGCGGTCTAAATTCAGCCGGCAGCAAGAAGGCGGAGGGGGAGGGACGGAAGGTGAGGAACGCAGGACCTGCAGGAGGAGCTACTGCGCAACCCCAGAATCTGGTTTACCCGGCATTCGTAGAAAATCTCTCCCTCTACCCCTTTGGTTTGCCTCCCCGCTCTCGTCTTGTCTTACCTCTGTCCAATCAGATTTGTGTTTGTTTAAAATCCACCCCCCTCTGGCCGACTCCGCCCCTGCTGTCAGCCACGCACCAGAGCTGGTGAATCCTCAGTCTGATTTCCAGCTCTGTTCTGGTTGGGGTGGCTCCCAGAGCAGCCCCAGAGGAGGAGGAGGGCGCACTTACCAGGGCCTGGGAGTGCCGTTAGTGTCTGTGAAGAGGCTTGGGAAGAGATGGTGCTGCCTGAGGTGGGGTGTGGAGCTGCCACCCCGCCATGACTCCTGCCCCAGACTTTCCCTCCTGTGAGTAGTGTTCCTTGAATGAACCCCAAGGAGAAGGTGTTTTCTTCCATTATGGAAAAATGTCAAAGAAGATTAATTAACCACAGTGATAACACATTAGATTTTTCCTTCAACTGAGACACCCATTGCTTAGCCAAAGACATCAGAGGTTTGTTTGTTTTTTCCCCCCATTTATCTTGGGTATTCTTACTCTATGAGAAAGTAAAGGAAACTCAGAGTCCAGGAGATTGGTATTTCATTTATTTATTTATTTATTTATTTATTTATTTATTTATTGTGTAAGTTTCCAGAGGGGGAGGGGAACTCATTTACTGAGCACCTAAAACTGACCAGATTGGGGGTGGTACTCAGGCTTTCCTGCACTATCCTGTTTAATCCTTAAAGCAGTGTTGAGGGGGAGAGTTCTTCTCATCCCAGTTTTGGGGTGAGGAAACAGACTCTGAGTGAAGTAACCTACTAGGGACACGCGGCTTTAATGACAAAGTTGGGATTCAAGTTGGGTCTATAAAAATTCCCAAATTCATACTTTTTTCAATTTTTACTGCTTCATCAAGAATATTTGTTTTATTGGGGGACCTGGGTGGCTTAGTCAGTTAAGCATCATCTTCGGCTCAGGTCATGATCCCAGGGTCCTGGGATGGAGTCCTGTGTGTTGGGTTCCCTGTTCAGCAGGGAGCCTGCTTCTCCCTCTGCCTGTGGCTCCGACTCCCTGCTCGTGATCTCACTCTCTCAAATAAGTAAAATCTTTAAAATATATATATGTATACATATCTATCTATCTATCTATCTTTAGTGAATAGTCCTTAAACACTCACTAAGCAACTAAGATATGAATTCACAGAGGACGCTGCAGTGTCTGCCTTCAAAGAACTCCCAGCCATGTGGAGGAAACATGTAAGTCAGCAGATAATAGAAATTAAATGTAGGGGGATAAGTATGATGACAAGCCAAGCACAGGGGGTTGAGGAGCCCAAAAGAGGAAGTGGCAGGCCCTGCCTAAGGAAGTCGTCAATCAATGCCCATTGCATTCCAGGTCACGTGGAGCATGGGGGCACAGACGGTTAATAGCCAACGTTTCGTGCTGGGCCCTGTACTAAATATGTATGATCTCATTTAATCCCTACAACCTTGATCCTGAGTTGGACTTCAAAAGATGGGATTTCGAGGCATGCTCCCTCCCATGTTGTTCGTGCTCCCCCAGCAACCGCAGCGTGGTACGGTGTTCGTGGAGTCTCTAGGCATGTTACTCGATGATCATGAGAGCCGTCAGTAGTAGTACTTAACCTAGAGCTAAGGCCCATTTTGGGCATGTCTGAGGAGAGGCAGAGGCAACAAAGGCTGTTTGCTGCTCTCGCTGCAGTCCTACTGACCAGGTGGGAAGGACTAGTGCCCCAACTGGTTTGTACTGTGGTGTCAGGAGGACAGGAAGTCTATCCCCTTTGTGGTCTGAGGGGTATTAAAATTCAATCCGGTTTGCCCCAGATTACCCCCCCCCCCCCCCCC